>JAODLM010000845.1:0-100855 GCA_036937905.1 Salvia rosmarinus
GCTAAAGTAGAGATCATCGCCAAATTGCTCTATCCGACGCTTGATAAGCAAGTGCGAGGTTTCTCGGGCACTGTTGGATTCTCTGTAAGATTTGTGAAGGACTTTCGAAGATCGCCAGCCCACACACTAATTCACCACCCGTAATGATGTACCATGGAATTCAATGAAGAGTGTATGATGGCTTTTGATACTCAAGAACAACTTAATCTCATCACCGATCATCCACCGATTGGGGCATGCCGTTTGGGTTATGTGCGATGCTGTGGGTATGCCTGTGGAGCCGTCTTGGGACAACGAAGAGGAAAGGAAAGTCATGCTATATACTATGCCTCGAGAACTCTCAATGCCGCCCAACGCGACTACAAAGACAACCGAGAAAAGAGCTCTCGACGGTCGCTTTGCCTTTTGAAAATTTCGATCATACCTAATCGGGCCAAGACAATCGCTCACACCGATCACACTTGCCCGAGATACCGATGGCCAAGAAGGAGTCAAAGCCACGATCGATCGATGGATCTTGCTTCTCCAAGTGTTCGATGTAGAAATCAAAGACAAAAGTGGAGCACAAACCTTGTGGCCGACCACTGAGTAGGATATTGAAGGGGAAGACCCATGCCCATTGCGAGACCTTCCTCAAGAACATCACGTATTTCATCTCGGGGCACGATGGATTTTGAGCCATGGTACGAAGACTTGTGAATTACAAAACCACCGAGAACTCGCAGTTGGGTTCACTACGTGTCAAAGAAACAAGATCAAAGCGGTCACGGCCTACATATGGGATGACCCTTTTACTTATGGAGAAAGTGTGCCGACCAAGTCCTACGACGGTGTGTGAAAATGAGATCAAAGACATCCTAGATCACCGCCATTCCAAAGAATGTGAGGTCACTTTGGGCACAAGAGAACAACGAGGAATGTGTTGACAATGGATTCTTACGCCCACGATATTCAAGGACGCTATGAGCTATGTAAGCAATGTAAGGAGGTCAACAGAAGGATATATCACAGGAGTAATGAGATGCCCATGATACATATCCTCCGTCACGAATCTTTGATGTATGGAGGATGGACTTTACGGGACCATTACTAAGTCAGCAACAGCGTACATCCCGCTTGCGGTGGACTATGTTTCAAATGGGTTGAGGCCAAGGCAAGTGCCACCAATGACTCAATGTGGTTTCGACTTTTCAAAGCTAATATATTCAACAGTTCGGCGTGCCTGTGGCAATTATCACGATCAAGGGACCCATTTCGCAACACCACTATTGCAAAATTATTCGAGAAATATGGTGTAACCCATCGGGTAACCACAGCCTACCATCCGCAGCCAACGGGCAAGCGGGAGTTGTCCAACGTAATCATTAAGACCATATAGAGGAAGGTAGTAGGACCCACGGTAAGGTGGCACTCGCCTCGACGACGTGCTATGGGCTTGAATCGCATACAAGACCCCTCGGCATGTCACCGATCGAATTGTGTTTGGCAAGATGTGTCACTTACCAAGAGAACTAGAGCATAAGACATTTTGGGCAAGAAACAAGCTCAACTTCGATTGGGACCGTGATGGCCAAGCTAGAAAACTTCAACTTCAAGAGCTAGAGGAGATAAGGCTGAGGCCCATGACAATGTCGCTCAGCATAAAGAAAGATTAAAGAAGGCACACGCACTGCCTTATCAAAGCCAAGTATTCGAAAAGGGCATTGGTACTTTATACCAATCTCGGTTTAAATTAATGTCGAGGCAAGTTAACAAGCAAGTGGTGCGGACCATATGAAGTCAAAATTCAATTCCGAGATGAGTCATCGAGGTCGTAGACACAAGACAAGGAAGACCTTCAAGGTCAATGGACGGTCTCAAGAGGCTTACTATGGGCATCACGAGATAGATTTATCACAGGTAAATCTACATGAGCGATTGTGATCATGATCGAAGCGGGCAAGACGAGACGCTATACTTTCTCGTGGGCTAGAGGGTAAGCTCGAACAAGTGGCGGTTGTCGAGAAGAAGCGACGAACGTCCCCTATATCCGCCACTCCATCATTAACCCCCACGCCGCCTCAACTCGCAACTTCCTCTCTCTCTGACCCTTAAAGAAGAAACCCCATTCCATTTTCCAAAATGAGCACTCGTAAAACTAGAGCTAAAACACCACAAAATCCCAATTCTCCGAGCCAAGAGAAACCACCAAGCTCGAAACGAAAATGGCGACCCTCCAAAACTCCTGCTGTGGGGAAAACGTATGTTAACCTAGCCAGGATCCATCTTGGTGTTTAATTCACCATACATTGATTATAAACCCAGCATGCGCTATATAATTAAATCGCAACACGTAGGGTTTTCACGTGTTTACCTTTGGATCCTGTCGAGGTGGGTCGAACGGATGAACGGATCGAACGATCGAGACTCGTGCTTTGACCTTCCAGATGTCCCTGATACCCAAACTCCAACGCCGAGTGAGGACGATCTATGGAGAATGCACCGAAAATCACCGAGCTCTTCACAATTTTCGAGAATCTCAATATGTGATGGCCGAAAATTATGCTCATAATATGTGAGCATTAACTCTGACATTATCTCATACCTTATATTTATAATGCACTACCTTAATCCTATATGGAATATTACCATAATCCTATATGGAATATTACCATAATCCTATATGGAATATTACCATACTCTTAGGATTATTTCCATACTCTTGGGATTATTTCCATACTCTCAAGATTATTACCATAATCTTATATGGAAAGGATCTATGCATATACCATAAATATAATTATATCCTTGTGATAAAGAGAATAAAATCTTGCCTTTGAGAGAGCTATGGGGCTCGATTTCATCATGCTACGGGTCGGACGGGCCACCTGTGGATCAAATGCAAGGAATAAAGACGGCCTCAAATAATTAATTATCTTATGTTCAGCCCGTAACATAAATTAATTTATAAACATTCGATCATGCCACTAGAGAAAGAATGTCGACTTACCCTTTATTACCGGTTGAGTCGGCTTGCACTTAGACATTACGAATCCCCAGATTTAAGATATCGAACGTCCATTAATCATTTCTAGTAACTGACCGCTTAAAACGACATAACTTCATTTCCTTAAGTAGTACCACTCAACCTTATTATTGTACTGAGCTAACTCAACCCGCAGGTCTAGTACAATAAACCTTTTGAGCTCCTAAGGGGCGCCATCATCCTAAACGGATACCATGACTGACATGATAACTAGCGTGACATAAGATCGCCACCACCCAAGACGCGAGAATCTTGTTAGAACATATAACCTCACTCATAACAAGTCAAAGTGATGGTCAAGAACTCATACTCACCTAATACCTTATCGAGGTTTAGATCATCGTAAGTCACCGAGATCTTGTTCTTCACGACGGTCGAAGAAGAACTCATCTCATCGTGATCCTTCAATACGCCGTAGACGCATCAAGACAGACAAGCAACTAAGTCAAGTCACTTCATTCTATACAGCAGCCTAAACCGACAACTCGTCCCTTAAGTCGCCTCACCGTGAAACTTTTATATCTCATTAAGCTTTGACCAATCATACGCACTTACGTGATCTTCTACACACCGTATGATCTAACTTATATACGAGATAAGGGGACACGATATATGCAATCAAGTATTCAAACTCGATAGGAGATTGTAATAGTGGTAACAGAAACATTGTATACAAGCTCAACCAAACCGCTTTCAAGATACAACCAACAATCTCCCACTTATACTAAAGCAAACTTTAGTATACAATGTGTCTTTCTACTAGCTATTACAAACAACCATCACTTTGCTTCTCCCACTTATACAAAAGTTTCCTTTCTAAGTGGTGCCATCAAGCGCAATCCAAGTCCTCTAACGTGTTCATCGTAGACTTTTGCGTGAGCTCTTCGTGAATGGATCCGCTAGATTTTCCGTCAGATCAATCTTTTCAATCAAGACGCCACCCTCGCCCAACGATTTCTCGTATGACATGGTACTTTCTCTACATGTGTTTGGTCGCCAGTGGTCCGTGGTTCCTCGAGTTTGCCCTCGCACTCGAAAGTTATCACAAGAAACTATGATACTTGGGCAAACCAGTACCACATCTAGATCCATGAGTAGTTCTCGAACCATACAGCCTCCTTAGCCTCCTCCGGCTACATATTCGGCTTCCATGGTGGAGTCCGCAATGCATCACCGCCAGCACCGCCAGATACGGCCCACCTCCCAAGGTAAACACATAGCCCGAGTCGACTTTTTCTCATCACGGCCGCCTTGGAACCGAAGTCCAGATAACCCAAAGGCATTAGACTATCTGCATGGTAAACTAGCCTATAATCTCGAGTCCTTTTCGTGTACTTGAGTATATGCTTACTACACCCAATGAGCTTGTCGAGTTAGATCGATATCTCGCTACTATGCCTACCGCATAGCGGATATCGGCCTCGCATAATGCATTGCACACATGAGACTTCCCACGGGAAGCGTGAAGAACTTGTCTCATTTCCTCTATCTCCTTTGAAAATATAGGTGATCTTGCGTTTTAGATAAAGGAACGCCATGTCCGAAAGGTAGCAATCCTTTCTTGGCGGCCTCGCATACTAAAACGAGTAATCACGATATCAATGTAAGACGCTGAGATAAGCTCAACATTTTCTTCTTGCGATCTCGGTAAACCTTGATCCCAAGAATGTACGATCTCCTAAGTCTTTCATTTGAAACCGATCGGATAGCCAACTTTACGATCGATATGACTTCACGTTGTTGCCAACTAGAAGGATGTCATCTACATAAAGTGCAAGAAATACCACATCACTTGACATCTAACCGATACACACAACTCTCGCTAGCAACGCTGGGTAAATCCATGGGACTTTACCACCTCGCCAAAGCGTAAGTTCCATGATCGAGGTTCGCTTAAGTCCATAAATGGACTTCTTGAAGCTTCCATACTAGATGCTTTCACCCTTTACCACATAACCTTCGAGTTCTTTGCATATAGATGTCTCTACCTTCCTCAAGGTAACCGTTTAAAAAGCGGTTTTAACATCCATTTGCCAAACCTCTGGGTTCAGTGGGTGCTATGGCTAGAAGAATTACGATGGACTTGAGCATTGCTACGGTGAAAGGTCTCATCGAAATCGATGCCCTCAATCGAGTGTACCCTTTAGCACAAGCACGGCTTTGAAAGCGAAACCTCTCCATCGGAATCTCTCTTCCTCTTGTATATCCACTTACTACCTGTGGCTTCCGCCATCCGGTAGAGGTGTCTTTTCATATACATCCATGGCCGTTATGGACTCCATTTCTAAGTCCATGCGGTGTGCCATGATCTTGCATCAATATCTTGTATCGCCTCCTTGATGTCCATGGGTCGATTATTGCATGTTAAATCTGCTGACTAAATCGAAGATTCACCCACGAACATAAATCGCTGGGGTTGACGAACAACCCTCCCACTACGACGAGGTTCTACTGCACAATGGCAACGGTGGCGGATACTTGTGGTTCTCTAACTTGCACAACTTTGCATGTAGGTACCACATGCGGTCGGTATCTCCAATGGAACTCACCCACTTCAATTTCTTGAAGTATCGGTGTCGATCCTCCCACTAGACTCGACATCTCGCACCTTCGCCTAATCGGTGGTGGAATACGATCATCTTCTAATTCTCAAGAATGATTTCAACTTTGGACTTATGATTTTCATGTAGTCCCTTCTAAGAATCGAGCATTAGTGCTAATAATGACCTTCTGATCCTTAGGACTATAGAATAAACCACCTTTCGTTCCTCTAGGATAGCCAATAAACAGCCTTGCGTCGGATCTAGCCTCCAACTTGTCAGCCTTCTTGTTCAGCACATGTGCTGGACTGCCCCATATCCTTATGTGGCTTAAACTGGGCTTGCGCCCAAACCACAACTCGAAAGGGGTCTTTTCGACTGACTTGGACGGTACTAGATTTAGCAAGTATGCCGCCTCTAAGGCATACCCCGAGGCTAAATAGGCAATGTAGCATAACTCATCATAGATCTAACCATTTCCAAAGAGTCCTATTTCTTCGCCTCGACACACCATTTTTTGTGGTGTGCCCTTGAAGTCTTGTTGGATGTAATCCCACACTTCACTAGATAGTCCATAAACTCGTTCTCGAGGTATTCGCCACGCGATCGCAGACATGCGATGACTTGATACTCTTACCAGCTTCGTCCACTTCCACTTAAACTCTTTGAATTTCTCAAAGCATTCGGACTTCGGATGAAGCGGTATATGTATCCGCACCTTAGTAATCGTCGAATGAAAGTGACAAAATACTCGTACCCTCCACGAGCTTGTGTGGACATTGGTCCACACAGTCGAATGGACTAACTCCAACATTTCTTTGGCTCTATAACCGCTCGCTTTGAAGGTGCGGTCGACATCTTACCTTCATACAGATTCGCAGATCGGAACAGAGTAACCGTGAGATCACCCAACGCCCATTCTTAGCCGCCTTTGATCCTATTTAGATTGATGTGACCTAATCTAAGATGCCGAGAGAAAGTAGAGTCATCTTCTGAAGAAAACTTTCTTTTTGGGTTTGATGAAGATGCAACATAGTTATAGGTATTATGTTTTGCGAGAAATAGTATAAAGCTTAATTATATAAGGTGCCAACACGTATAACTTCGCCATTTCTTATGATAGAAACACCACTATCAAAAATAATGAGAATATCCATGAGTAAATAATTTGAAACAAACAAGGTTCCACTAAAATCCGGCACATATAAAACGTCTTTCAAAACTAAAACTGTTGTCCCAAAACATAAAGAACATCTCCAATCGCAACAGCCTTGACTTTCGCGTTGCCCATGGAGATCGTTATCTCGCCATCAAACAGCTCACTTGTCCCGCAGGAACCCCAAGCAAGGTGTAACAAACATGATCGATTCATGTCAGATTCTACTACCCAAGAATGGGTAGAACAAGTCGCTAAACATGTTTCCGTTACTAAAGCAAACGGCGCACTTGAGCCTGAGCATAGGGCACTGGCCTTCCAATGCCCGGTCTTACCGCACTGAAGCACTTGCCTTCTCCTTTGCTTCTTGACCTCCGGTGGCAACCATGTTCTTGCTCCCATTACTCCCACTATTTCCTTCGCCTTTACCACCTTTGCACCCCTTTTCTATTTCCATTTTACAACGAAAATTTTGGGCCCTTAGATGTGCTAGCAAGAGCATGTGCCTCTTTTCCCATAACTCCTTCCGCAAAGAACGAGATCATTAAGCAACCGACTAAGTGTAAACTCGGTCTTGCTCATGATTGCATTCACGCCGAAAGTTCTCAAAGACTTGGGCGTGTGTTGAGGATGATATCGACCTTGGCCGTCGTCAATACCTCCTCCCAACCGATCAAGACTATCCATGAGATGAGTCATGTGGGAGACATGTTCATGGACCGAACTTCCTTCTTCCATCTTACACGCCAAGATTTCTCTCATTGTGTGGAAGTCGATCGTCCGATCCGATCGCCCAAACTTACTCTCGAGACTTGACCAAATATCGATCGCATCCGCCATCGATCGATGTCGCACTGCAAGCCTTTGGACATCGTAGTCATCATATAGCATTTAGCCATATTGTTTGACTTATTCCAAAGTCTCGCTGACTCTCCGCTCATTAGTCGATCGTCGAAGGGCATCGGGTTTAGGAGTAGTGAGAACAAACATGTGTTCTTCAATATAAGAACATATTCCATGTTTCGCTTCCACTCGATGAAATTTGGACCGAATAACGGATTTTGTGCGAGCATATTGATAATCGGTAAGAGACATATCTCGAAACGATAATGTAAACACATAAGCATACGATCGCAAATAATTACGTAATAATAATATTGTAACCTTTTGATAAAACAATATTAATTGAAACCTCCAATCGCCCAAGGAATTCCACATGCAAGCCATGCGTGTGGACGCTTACACATGAACCCCCACCGCACTAAAATATACCTTTAGTCGCTTAATTTCAATCCATGTCAACTTATCCTTACGACAAATGAAATTAATGATTGGACCTTACTAGACCACATCACTATCGCAAGAAGGGACTTCGCGGGAAGTTGTACTTGAGGTGATGTCTAAGCAATGACCACAATTTTAACAAATAGAAGATGAATTCTTAGAATTGGTATACTCACCGGACCATACCGCTTCTAATTCAAATTCTTTTGTTATCTCATTTTATATCTATCTCTAGAGAACTTATGAAAATCGCACATGCAAGCCACGCGTGGGATCGCCACACATGAAACTCCCACTCTCAATAGATTTAAAATGTTTTATTTAGAAATCTCATCTAACAAACTTATGATAAACAAGGCAAGCAAGCCACGCGTGTGGATCGTTTACTCACGCATCGCCTCACTTTGTTTAGAGATCAAAAGGTGGAGGTCTTGACATTTTAATTTGAAAAATTAATATGTCGGTTGCTTGCTTAGTCTTTTTATTCAAAAGGTTTGTCCATGCATCACGTAATCCTAGCATGCTTTTCTATAGAACTCAACATGTAAAACATGCTCGCAAAATTCTAAAATATGCTTGATAAACGCGATAAACCTAGCATGCTTACTATGCGCATCCAATTACGTAAAACACTTAAAGGTTTGTCAACGTAATATAAACATACATAGCATGCTACTTGCATAATTTAAACATCCACGACATGCATATGAACGATAAAAATAAAATAAACGCTCATCGCGGCCCAATCGTGAAACCCGCACATTTAAATCTAATCTATTACATAGATTTACAAAGTACGTAATTAAACATCGAAAACGGCCTCGCGTGCTTGGGCACGGACCGATTCAACAAATGGGCCTCGCGTGCACGGGCACGGGCCGGAAAACTGAAAAACGGCAGTGGGCCGGATCGCCCATCTTGGGGCCGTTAGGCAAGAGCCCACCGCGCCAGCTCTTCGCGCGCGCCCGCCGCGTGTTCTCGCGGCTACCGCTGTCGCTAACGCGACCGCGACCCGCCGAGCACGCTGCGGCGCGCCACGCCCGGCGCCGAACGCTCGCCGAGACGCTGCCGCCCGGCCGGCGAAAATTCGCGATCAGAAGTGCGCTCATAAGCGCCGGTCGCTTCGGCGAACGCGCCCGTCGCCGCTAGCTCGCCGCCGCTTGCCAGCGATCGATCTCGCGATCGCCGATCGCTCGATCGCCGCGTGGCGCCAGGGATCTCGCGCGCGAACGCGACGCATGCCGCCGCCGCGCCGCGATCGCCCTCGCGATCATGAGGCTCGCCGCGAGATACCGCCTGTGGACCGCCGAGAGCCCTATTTTTCCGTCGTTTCGTTCTTCGTTCTTTCGTCGTTCGTTCTTTACGTATAAGATTTACATAATAAAATCTAATCTAACCACGGATTTTCTCGTGGTGTAAAACAAAACAACAAAACAACAAACGAGCCACGATGAACGACAAATCCACAATTATTAAAGCACGTAATAATCAAACGTGAATTAATCCAACAGAGCCAAGATTCGAACCTCGCCTCGATACCAATTGTAGGAAAGCGATGTTAACCTCGCCCGAGGATCCATCTTGGGTGTTTAATTCACCATACATTGATTATAAACCTAGCATGCGTCTATATAATTAAATCGCAACACGTAGGGGTTTTCACGTGTTTACCTTTGGATCCGCCGAGGTGGGTCGAACGGGATGAACGGATTGAACGATCGAGACTCGTGCTTTGACCTTCGGACTGTATCCGGATACCCAAACTCCAACGCCGAGTGAGGACGATCTATGGAGAATGCACCGAAAATCACCGAGCTCTTCACAATTTTCGAGAATCTCAATATGTGATGGCCAAAATTATGCTTGCAATATGTGAGCATTAACCTAGACATTATCTCATACCTTATATTTATAATGCACTACCTTAATCCTATATGGAATATTACCATAATCCTATATGGAATATTACCATAATCCTATATGGAATATTACCATACTCTTGGATTATTTCCATACTCTTGGATTATTTCCATACTCTCAAGATTATTACCATAATCTTATATGGAAAGGATCTATGCATATACCATAAATATAATTATATCCTTGTGGGATAAAGAGAATAAAATCTTGCCTTTGAGAGCTATAGGGGCGCCGATTTCATCAATGCTACGGGCCTGGATGGGCCAGCCCAGGGATCAAATGCAAGGAATAAAGATGGGCCTCAAATAAATTAATTATCTTATGTTCAGCCCAGAACATAAATTAATTTATAAACATTCGATCATGCCACTAGAGAAAGAATGTTGACTTACCCCTTTATTACCGGGTTGAGTCGGGCTTGCACTTAGACATTACGAATCCCGTATTTAAGATATCGAACGTCCATTAATCATTTCTAGCAATCATTTGCTTAAAACGATTAATAACTTCATTTCTTAAGTAGTACCACTCAACCTTATTATTGTACTTGAGCTAACTCAACCCGCAGGTCTAGTACAATAAACCTTTTGAGCTCCTATGGGGACGCCATCATCCTAAACGGATACGGTGACTCGACATGAGATAACTAGCGTGACATACAAGATCGCCACCACCCAAGATGCGAGAATCTTGGGTTAGAACATATAACCCTCACTCATAACAAGTCAAAGTGATGGTCAAGAACTCATACTCACCTAATACCTTATCGAGGTTTAGATCATCGTAAGTCACCGAGATCTTGGTTCTTCACGACGTCGGAAGAAGAACTCATCTCATCGTGATCCTTCAATACGCCGAGACGCATCAAAGATAGACAAGCAACTAAGTCAAGTCACTTATCTATACAAAGCTGGCTAAACCGACAACTCGCCCTTAAGTCGTCCTCACTGTGAAACTTTTATATCTCATTAAACTCGACCAATCATACGCACTTACGTGATCTTCTACACAATCGTATGATCTAACTTATATATGAGATAAGGGGACACGATATATGCAATCAAGTATTCAAATCGATAGGAGATTGTAATAGTGGTAACAGAAACATTGTATACAAGCTCAACCAAACCGCTTTCAAGATACAAATCCAACAATCTCCCACTTATACTAAAGCAAACTTTTAGTATACAATGTGTCTTTCTACTAGCTATTACAAACAACCATCACTTTGCTTCTCCCACTTATACAAAAGTTTCCTTTCTAAGTGGGTGCCATCAAGCGCAATCCAAGTCCTCTAACGTGTTCATCGTAGACTTTTGCGGCGCTCTTCGTGAATGGATCCGCTAGATTTTCCGTCGATCAATCTTTTCAATCAAGACGTCACCGCCTAACGATTTCTCGTATGACATGGTACTTTCTCTCTATGTGTTTGGTCGCTTGTGGGTCCGTGGTTCCTTCGAGTTTGCCATCGCACTGAGTTATCACAAGAAACTATGATACTCTTGGGCAAACCAGTACCACATCTAGATCCACGAGGTAGTTCTTGAACCATCTGACCTCCTGAGAAGCCTCCGGCGGCTACATATTCGCTTCCATGGTAGAGTCCGCAATGCATCGCTGCTTTGCACTCCGCCAGATACGGCCCACCTCCCAAGGTAAACACATAGCCCGAGGTCGACTTTTTCTCATCACGGTCGGCTTGGAAATCCGAGTGCAGATAACCCAAAGGCATTAGACTATCTCGCATGGTAAACTAGCCTATAATCTCGAGTCCTTTTCGTGTACTCGGTATATGCTTTACTACATCCAATGAGCTTGTCCGTGGTTAGATCGATATCTCGCTACTATGCCTACCGTGATAGCGTATATCGGCCTCGCATAGCATTGCGTACATGAGACTTCCTACGGCGAAGCGTAAGGAACTTGTCTCATTTCCTCTATCTCCTTTGCAAATATAGGTGATTGCGTTTTAGATAAAGGAACGCCATGTCCGAAAGGTAGCAATCCTTTCTTGGCGGTCCGCATACTAAAACGAGTAATCACAAGATCGATGTAAGACGCCCGAGATAAGCTCAACATTTTCTTCTTGCGATCTCTAAACCTTGATCCCAAGAATGTACGCCGCATCTCCTAAGTCTTTCATTTGAAACCGATCGGATAGCCAACTCTTTACGCCCCGATAACACTTCACGTTGTTGCCAACTAGAAGGATGTCATCTACATAAAGTGCAAGAAATACCACATCACCGTTGACATCTAACCGATACACACAACTCTCGCTAGGCAACCTGGGTAAATCCATGGGACTTTACCACCTCGCCAAAGCGTAAGTTCCATGATCGGGAGGTTCGCTAAGTCCATAAATGGACTTCTTAAGCTTCCATACTAGATGCTCTTCACCCTTTACCACATAACCTTCAAAGTTCTGCATATAGATGTCTCTACCTTCCTCAAGGTAACCGCTTAGAAAAGCGGTTTTAACATCCATTTGCCAAACCTCTAGGTTCAAGTGGGCTGCTATGGCTAGAAGAATTCGATGGACTTGAGCATTGCTACAGCGAAAAGGTCTCATCGAAATCGATGCCCTCAATGAGTGTACCCTTTCGCCACAAGCTCGGCTTTGAAAGTCGAAACCTCTCCATCGGAATCTCTTCCTCTTGATATCCACTTACTACCTATGGCTTCCTTGCCATCCGGTAGAGTGTCTTTCATATACATCCATAGCCGTTATGGACTCCATTTCTAAGTCCATAGCGGTGTGCCATGATCTTGCATCAATATCTTGTATCGCCTCCTTGATGTCCATGGGTCGATTATTGCATGTTCGCCTGCGGGACTAAATCAAGATTCACCCACGAACATAAATCGCTCGGGTTGACGAACAACCCTCCCACTACTGACGAGGTTCTACAGCACAATGGCAACGGTGGGTGCAGAGATACTTGTGGTTCTCTAACTTGCACAACTTGCTGTAGGTACCACTTGTGCGGTCGGTATCTCCAAATGAACTCGACCCACTTCAATTTCTTGAAGTATCCGGTGTCGATCCTCCCACTAGACTCGACATCTCGCACTTTGGCCTAATCGGTGGTGGAATACGATCATCTTCTAATTCTTGAAGAATGATTTCAACTTTGGACTTATGATTTTCATGTAGTCCTCTTCTAAATCGAGCATTAGTGCTAATAACGACCTTCCTCGATCCTGGGACTATAGAATAAACCACCTTCGCTCCTCTAGGATAGCCAATAAATGACCTTTGCGTCGGATCTAGCCTCCAACTTGTCGCCCTTCTTGTTCAAAGACATGTGCCGGATCGCCCCATATCCTTATGTGGCTTAAACCGGGCTTGCGCCCAAACCACAACTCGAAGCGGGTCTTTTCGATCGACTTGGGCGGTACTAGATTTAGCAAGTATGCCGCCGCCTCTAAGGCATACCCCGTAACGAAATAGGCAATGTAGCATAACTCATCATAGATCTAACCATTTCCAAAAGAGTCCTATTTCTTCGCTCCGACACACCATTTTTGGTGTGCCTGCCCGTGAAGTCTTGTTGGGATGTAATCCCACACTTCACTAGATAGTCCATAAACTCGTTCTCGAGGTATTCGCCACCGCGATCGACCATGATGACTTGATACTCTTACCTAGCTTCGCTCCACTTCCGCCTTAAACTCTTGAATTTCTCAAAGCATTCGAGACTTGCGGTGAAGCGGTATATGTATCCGCACCTTGAGTAATCGTCAATGAAAGTGACAAAATACTGCATTCTCCACGAGCTTGTGTGGACATTGGTCCACACAGTCGAATGGACTAACTCCAACATTTCTTTGGCTCTATAACCCTTCGCTTTGAAGGGTCCGGTCGACATCTTACCTTCTATACTGATTCGCAGATCCGGGACGGAGTAACCGTGAGATCACCCAACGCCCATTCTTAGCCGCTTTGATCCTATTTAGATTGATGTGACCTAATCTAAGATGCCGAGAAAAGTAGAGTCATCTTGCGAAGAAAACTTTCTCTTTTAGGGTTTGATGAAGATGCAACATAGTTATAGGTATTATGTTTTGCGTAAATAGTATAAAGCGAATTATATAAGGTGCCAACACGATAACTTCGTCATTTCTTATGATAGAAACACCACTATCAAAAATAATGTAATATCCATGAGTAAATAATTTGAAACAGAAACAAGGTTCCATGAAAATCCGCACATATAAAACGCCTTTCAAAACTAAAACTGTTGTCCCAAAACATAAAGAACATCTCCAACCGCAACAGCCTGACTTTCGCCGCGTTGCCCATGGAGATCGTTATCTCGCCATCAAACAGCTCCTTGTCCGCAGGAACCCCCGCAGGTGTAACAAACATGATCGATTGCCCAGATCTACTACCCAAGAATGGGTAGAACAAGTCGCTAAACATGTTTCCGTTATTAAAGCAAACGGCGCACTCGAGCCTCGAGCATAGGGCACTTGGCCTCCAATGCCCGCCTTACCGCACTTGAAGCACTTGCCCTTCTCCTTCGCTTCTTCTGCCTCCGGTGGCAACCATGTTCTTGCTCCCATTACTCCCACTATTTCCTCGCTTTACCACCTTTGGCACCCCTTTTCTATTTCCATTTTGCAACGAAAATTTTGGGCCCTTAGATGTGCTAGCAAGAGCATGTGCCTCTTTTCCCATAACTCCTTCCGCAAAGAACGAGATCATTAAGCAACCGACTAAGTGTAAACTCGGTCTTGCTCATGATTGCGCATTCACGCCGAAAGTTCTCAAAAGACTTGGGCGGTGTGTTGAGGATGATATCGACCTTGGCCGCCACAATACCTCCTCCCAACCGATCAAGACTATCCATGAGACGAGTCATGTGGGAGACATGTTCATGGACCGAACTTCCTTCTTCCATCTTACACGCCAAGATTTCTCTCATTGTGTGGAGCCGGATCGTCCGATCCGACCGCCCAAACTTACTCTCGAGACTCACCAAATATCGTCGATCCGCCATCGATCGATGTCGCACTGCAAGCCTTTGGACATCGTAGTCATCATATAGCATTTAGCCATATTGTTTGACTTATTCCAAAGTCCGCTTGACTCTCATTGCTCATTAGTCGATGTCGAGAAGGCATCGGGTTTAGGAGAGTGAGAACAAACATGTGTTCTTCACGATAAGAACATATTCCATGTTTCGCTTCCACTCGATGAAATTTGGACCGAATAACGGATTTTGTGCGAGCATATTGATAATCGGCGTAAGAGACATATCTCGAAACGATAATGTAAACACATAAGCATACGATCGCAAATAATTCGTAACAATAATATTGTAACCTTTTGATAAAACAATATTAATTGAAACCTCCAATCGCCCAAGGAATTCCACATGCAAGCCACGCGTGTGGGCGCCATTTACATGAACCCCCGACTGCACTAAAATATACCTTTTGTCGCTTAATTTCAATCCATGTCAACTTATCCTTATGACAAATGAAATTAATGATTGGACCTTACTAGACCACATCACTATCGCAAGAAGGGACTTCATGGAAGTTGTACTGAGGTGATGTCTAAGCAATGACCACAATTTTAACAAAGAAGATGAATTCTTAGAATTGGTATACTCACTCGGACCATACCGCTTCTAATTCAAATTCTTTTGTTATCTCATTTTATATCTATCTCTAGAGAACTTATGAAAATCGCACATGCAAGCCACGCGCGTGGGCGCTACACATGAAACTCCCACTTCTCAATAGATTTAAAATGTTTTATTTAGAAATCTCATCTAACAAACTTATGATAAACAAGTGCAAGCAAGCCGCAGCGTGTGGACGTTTACTCACAGCAAGGCCTCACTTTGTTTAGAGATCAAAAGGTGGAGGTCTCGACATTTTAATTTGAAAAATTAATATGTCGGGTTGCTTGCTTAGTCTTTTTATTCAAAAGGTTTGTCCATGCATCACGTAATCCTAGCATGCTTTTCTATAGAACTCAACATGTAAAACATGCTCGCAAAATTCTAAAATATGCTTGATAAACGCGATAAACCTAGCATGCTTACTATGCGCATCAAATTACGTAAAACACTTAAAGGTTTGTCAACGTAATATAAACATACATAGCATGCTACCGCATAATTTAAACATCCACGACATGCATATGAACGATAAAATAAAATAAACGCTCATCGCGCCCAATCGTGAAACCCGCACATTTAAATCTAATCTATTACATAGATTTACAAAGCACGCAATTAAACATCGAAAACGGGCCTCGCGGCTTGGGCACGGACCGGATTCAACAAATGGGCCTCGCGTGCGGGCACGGGCCGGAAAATCGGAAAACGTCCGGGCGGATCGCCCAATCGGTCTTGGGCGCTGCGTTAGGCGAGGCCCGGCCAGCCTTCTTCGCGCCGCCTTGCCCGCGTGTTCCTCGCGGGCTACCTCGCTGTCGCTAATGCGACCGCGACCGCCGAAAGCACGCTGCTGCCCACGCCCGAGCGCCGAACGTCTGCCGAGAGCGCTGCCGCCCGCCGCCGAAACTTCGCGATCGCGAAGTCCGCTCGCTGGCCGGTCGCTTCGTACGCGCCGAACGCTACGCCGCCCGCTCGCTAGCTCGCTCGCTTGCTTGGCGATCGTATCTCGCGATCGCCGATCGCCGATCGCTCGCGGGCGCCAGGGATCTCGTCGCGAACGACACGCCTCGTCGCCCGCGCCTCGCGATCGCCTCGCGATCAGCGAGGCTCGCCGCGAGATACCGCCTGTGGACCGCCGAGCCCTATTTTTCCCGTCGTTTGCTTCTTCGCTCTTTCGCTCGTTCTTCTTTACGTATAAGATTTACATAATAAAATCTAATCTAACCACGGATTTTCTCGTGGTGTAAAAACAAAACCAACAAAACAACAAACGAGCCACGATGAACGACAAATCCACAATTATTAAAACGCACGTAATAATCAAACGTGAATTAATCCAACAGAGCCAAGATTCTGAACCTCGCTCTGATACCAATTGTAGGGAAAACGTATGTTAACCCTCGCCCCGAGGATCCATCTTGGGTGTTTAATTCACCATACATTGATTATAAACCTAGCATGCGTCTATATAATTAAATCGCAACACGTAGGGGTTTTCACGTGTTTACCTTTGATCCGCCGAGGTGGGTCGAACGGATGAACGGATTGAACGATCGAGACTCGTGCTTTGACCTTCTGGACTGTATCCCGGATACCCAAACTCCAACGTCGAGTGAGGACGATCTATGGAGAATGCACCGGAAAATCACCCGAGCTCTTCACAATTTTCGAGAATCTCAATATGTGATGGCCGAAAATTATGCTTCAATATGTGAGCATTAACCTAGACATTATCTCATACCTTATATTTATAATGCACTACCTTAATCCTATATGGAATATTACCATAATCCTATATGGAATATTACCATAATCCTATATGGAATATTACCATACTCTTAGGATTATTTCCATACTCTTAGGATTATTTCCATACTCTCAAGATTATTACCATAATCTTATATGGAAAGGATCTATGCATATACCATAAATATAATTATATCCTTGTGGGATAAAGAGAATAAAATCTTGCCTTTGAGAGCTATAGGCGCCGATTTCATCGATGCTACGGGCCCGGACGGGCCACCAGGGATCAAATGCAAGGAATAAAGATGGGCCTCAAATAAATTAATTATCTTATGTTCACCCGAACATAAATTAATTTATAAACATTCGATCATGCCACTAGAGAAAGAATGTTGACTTACCCTTTATTACCGGGTTGAGTCGGGCTTGCACTTAGACATTACGAATCCCGTATTTAAGATATCGAACGTCCATTAATCATTTCTAGCAATCATCGCTTAAAACGATTAATAACTTCATTTCTTAAGTAGTACCACTCAACCTTATTATTGTACTTGAGCTAACTCAACTGCAGGGTTTAGTACAATAAACCTTTTGAGCTCCTTAAGGGACGCCATCATCCTAAACGGATACGGTGACTCGACTGAGATAACTAGCGTGACATACAAGACGCCACCACCCAAGATGCGGAGAATCTTGGGTTAGAACATATAACCCTCACTCATAACAAGTCAAAGTGATGGTCGACAACTCATACTCACCTAATACCTTATCGAGGTTTAGATCATCGTAAGTCACCGAGATCTTGGTTCTTCACGACGGTCGGAAAGAAGAACTCATCTCACTTGTGATCCTTCAATACGCCGAGACGCATCAAAGATAGACAAGCAACTAAGTCAAGTCACTTCTTATCTATACAAAATTTCAAACCGACAACTCGTCCTTAAGTCGCCTCACCAGGAAACTTTTTATATCTCATTAAGCTCGACCAATCATACGACACGTGATCTTCTACACATCGTATGATCTAACTTATATATGAGATAAGGGACACGATATATGCAATCAAGTATTCAAATCGATAGGAGATTGTAATAGTGGTAACAGAAACATTGTATACAAGCTCAACCAAACTGCTTTCAGTATACAAATCCAACACCTGCCACTCCCGAGATGCCCAAGAGCCCCTCTCCAGTAAACTCCAAAGACTTGGAGAAGAAAATTTTGGAAACAGTGCCTGCACCCATAACGAAAATACCGGAGGAACCACTGAGAGAGGTGACGCCAAAGCCCAAGAAGAAGAAGGCCAAAGCGCTTAAGGAGAAGGCCACCCCAGCGACGGAAAGAGATGAGACTCCCGCGGAGACAGAGGAATCCACCTCGGACGAAACTGACGAACAGGAACCCTTCGGAGATAAAGAGAAAGATGAGGGAAGAGCAGAGACCCCTGCTGAGAAAGATTCCGAGGGCACCACCACCACTGAGAAAGAAGCCTCGTCGGAGATTCTGGTGCCATCGCGAAAGAGAACCCGCGGATACCTCGCCAAGATGGCAACACCCTCTTCCGAAAAAGGGAAAGCTATCCTGACCATCGAGAGGCCACCCCGAAGTTCATCCACTGGACCGCCGACGAGGGGCATCGTGAAGCCCAAGACGCTTGATATGAAGGTGTTGGACAGCCTGGGGGTTAAAGATGAAGTGCGGAGGTATTTTGATAGGATTGGATGGGAGCGTTTTTGGAATGGCGAGGACGATTATACACCACGCTGGCGAGGGAATTCATTCAAACCCTCGAAATGAAGAACCCCAACAAGGTGAAGCTGACCACGGATTGCATAAAATTTAGGCTGATGGGCAACAGCTTCTCGTTCTCCCTGAATGATTTCAATTGCACCCTGGGCATGACAGAAGTTTTCGAGACCAAGACTGCTGAGTACAAGGAGGCTTTTACCTTCATCCCCGAGAACACAGGGGAGGAGTGGAATGAAAAATGGTCGACGATTGGTCTGGGCACAACATTCAAGTCAGGATACACCAAGGGCAATGAGCTCAAGAGCAACGCGCTGCGGATGTGCCATCGCCTCCTATCCTACAGTTTTTTCGGCAAGGTGGACAACAGCAACTCCATCTCCCAACAGGAGCTGTTTATTTTGTGGTGCATGGAGCATGGCCACAAGGTGAATTTTGCCGCATTCGTAGCTGCCCACTTCAAGGACATCCTGACTCATCCCAAGCAGAGAATCTCTCTTGCCCACTTGGTGACCGTCTTGCCACAAAGTCAAGGTCTCGGACGAAGCAAATATCGACCGGGAGCAGAGCCCGAGTCAGTATATTGATATGGCTATGCCGGAGCGAATGAAGGACATCTACTATGACCGTGACGGCACTGGCCACCGAGCCACCAAGACTGACATACCGCTCGCCTCTCGATCGGCAGAAGGGATTCGAGAGATAACCGGGAGGAGGATGAGGACATTAAAGTCTGTTTGACGTGATGGAGGAACAACGAAAGCGACCCATGATGCCCGTCTTTTACTTTGCCCATGCTTTGGATTCGGTATCCGCCTCCCTCGACCTTTTGTCCTCCCTTTTGTTTTTGTTTTTATTTTTGTTTTGTTTTTTGTTGGTGGTCAACCCTTCTCACCCACTTTGCTCGGGCAAAGTGTGTGAGTGGAGGGGCAAGGCCTGCTTTGCTTTGTCCGAGTTAAGAGAGTTGGTCCCACTCGACCCACTTTGCCTAAGGCAAAGTGTGTGAGTGGGGCCCACCTGCTTTCATGTCGCTTCGTTTTTGTTGTTTGTGTTCCTCCTTGTTTACCCACTTTGCTCAACGCAGTGTGTCGATCAGGGAGGGTTCTCGCTTTGTGTGTCGGTTGGCGATTTAAAATTGGTGGGATTGATTGGCTGTATTTTTCTTGTTGTGAATTATGCCGGTAATTTTAGGAATTCTGTTTTGAGCATGACCGTATGTAAATAAGGATGACGAATTGAATTTGAGCACACATGGTGAGTTTTGAGCTTAAACTGTCAGATCTTGATCAACACAGCTTCCTTTCTTGTGTGATAATTGACATCTTCATTAGGTTTTTGCAAGAACTTGCGTGCACTCTTATGTCGATGCCTTATTGACTTAGCTAAAACATTTAGATGACTTAGGCATTTTTTTCTTTCAAACAGCCCACTGAGCCAAAAATGTCCTACCTATTGTTAATCCCTCGTTCAGCCCCCTTGAGCTTAATAATTTCTTTCACTCACTTAAATTAGCCTGGAAAAAGAAGCCTACCCGATCAATTGGACTTAGGATCTAATAGAAGAGAAAGGCAAACAAAAAGGGAAGAACAGTAGCCTCGTGATGGGCAAGAAATAAAGGGTTACCCAAATTTCAAAGAAATGGGCAAAATGCCCAATATAAAGAAGGTACCCATAATTGAAAGAAAAATGAAGGACTTAAAATAAAAGAATATATATTGACGAAGTCCTAAGATGTTTGTGCTGAGGCCCGTAAGAAGAAGGCGAAAGGAAATCCATGGAAGTCAAAACAACTTCATCAATCCTAAGTCCATGATGACCCTAGCCTCGTTCCAAAAAATCTCCCACCTATGTCTTAAGCCCCATTACAGCCAAATAAAAGACCTAAGGATGAATGTTTAAAACTTTGTCTAAACGGTGGAGATGGTAGAGGGCACGCAAGCCTATAACATAGTCGAAATGACAGTTGTCCTGAGCGTATACACTAGCCTCTACACAAGAGTGCAGAGTGTTGGTGAGGAAAATGCCCAATATGCTCAAATTTGTATTTTGACTTGTTTGATGGTCGTTGCTTGAATTGAGTTCTCTTGAATTGCTAGCTTGTTCCAATGAGCATTATATTGACCGAGATAACCCGCTTGTGAAGATGTGCTAATCTTTTGTGTCTTTTGTGTCCTTTCTTTCTTTCTTTGTCTTGGGCAAATTACACGGGCATGCTTGAGGACAAGCATGTTTAAACTGTAATGTGTGTGTGAGCCCAAGTTTTGTGCTCTTTTCCGTGTCTTGTCAGGTCTAGATCGAGTCTTTTGTGTCTTTCTTGTTGTGTTTTGTGTCCGGGAGGACACACCGGTCTCTGAGGCAAGCAGGCGTAAATGGGCAATCTGGAGTGGAAACTTGTTGCGAATCTAATCGAGATACGATTTCACCCCGAGGGCACAAGGAACTTCGCTCACAGCCAGGGCTTCAAACCCCAGTAACTGTTCCGTTACACGGCGTGACCTCCTTACAAACCGCACAAGTTACATCTCCGAGAGATTAGGCGATGGGCAAGCGCAAGTGAAGAAGGCAAGCGAAACCGAGAGAGAGAAAGAATGAAGAAGGAGGGCAAGAGAAGATAGAGAGAGAGCTGATGGGCAAGATAAGCGGGATCGGGGTGAATCTCGTTAAATCCGGAAAGGATGCGCGCTCAGGCCAAATCCTATAAAATCCGGAGGAGATCATCTCAAATCCCTCTGGGCAAGGAAATAACGCCGATCAACAAGGAAGCCCTAACGGATGGTCCAACCCATGGGCCATTACCACCGTCAACCTCTCTCGCCTATATATATGGGATGAATGCGCGACTTGTGCGCCTCTCCATCTCGCGATCTTCGCACCATAGAATCATCATTCATTCAAGATTACCACCACCACATACATTAAGTCCTTCGGGCAAACACTTTTATATTCGCCAGATGTTTTTGCGGCTGCACTTTGGGCTCGCCGTTTATTCCATTCAAGTAATAGTAAGTTGTTTCCGCTTCATAATGGTTTCAATTAATCGTCATTGATGTTTGTTTATTTTATGTCTGCTAAGTCTTTATTCGGTTTGGGCATAACTAAGTGAAGCATGATTAATATAACTCGAGAGGTCTAAGTAGGGCATTACGATCGCATGTGTGTGTTCTCAAGCACTAGGTCCCGAGCAATATATAACTTAACCAAACTCGGTGTGTTAGTTGCAAATAACATAGTGGGTAAGGGAGGTTGCAAGTAATAATTGGATTAAGGTGTGGGTGTCCCGCACCCAAATAGTACGATGGTGTGGGCGAGTTGGAGTAGTCCTAGCATTTGCCTTTGCCAATACCGGTCTTTCTAGATCATAACGCTCGTAGCTTACATGCACTGAGGTGTCCTCGTGTGTGGGCATTACGGGTTAGATAGTTTGCATAGGGTGTCCCTTGCACTTCTTTACACAGAAAGGATAGATTTGGAGGGGTGCGTCGTGGGCGTGACGCGTGACAACGGGGTCACGACGTATGTCTCTTATAACCGGTTGATGCATGTCATGTAGTGAAAACCTTTGCACCTATGACCGAGTGTTAATCGTCTTCACGAAGTTGTTGCCCAAGCCGCACTGCCTTATTATTTGATATTCCTTTGAGTTTGTTTCGTGTTACTTTAGTCTACCTATAGTGATCAAGATAATTACACTACTCATTCCTTTAAGTGACATCGTGACATCGAGATTGCTACACCAACTCCTCGTGGATCGACCCTATACTTATCGCGGCTACGCTGTGATGGGCAATAGGTTATAAATTTATTTTGAACGCTAAATGACAGTGTGTCGCCGCCACCCAAACAATAAAACGGTCTCAACTACTATAGTTAAAATAAGCATAAAATCAAATAGCATGCTTATCACGTAAAAAGCAAAGAATAGGGCTCAACGAATAAATTCATTAATCTAATTAATAATTTAATTCTCTAATTAAAAGTGGATATAGACATTTATATTAATTCTAAATTAATATAAATATTCATTTAGTATTATTATTTCTAAAATAATAATCAAATGAGATTTATTAATCTAATTAATAATCATTCTTTAATATATGAACATAAGCAAATTATATTAATTCTAAATTAATATAAAATCAAACTTTATACTATTATTTCAAAAATAACAATAAAGTCAAAATTTATTAATCTAATTAATAAATTAATGTCCATAATAGTGATTAGAATTATTAATTCTAAATTAATAAATTAAATCAATGTACATAAGAAGATTGTATTAATTCTAAACTAATACAAAATCGAAATTAATGTTATTATTTTGAAAATAATAATATTAAAATAAAACTTATTAATCCAATTAATAAATTAATTTGTGTAATTGAAAATTTTATTTTATTAATTCTAAATTAATAAAACAAATTTTTTTTAATATATTGTAATGTACCCAAAATGGGTCGCTACATAACGTGCCTTAAAACAAATGAATCGGGCTGCCACATTTAAAATAAAATGTCCCAGACTTAAGCCGTGGCCCGGCCTTCAAAGCCCAGCGCTATGGATAAAGGCCTCCAAAACGCGTCCCGTAAATCGTGGCCCACGCACGCCGCCACGCCCGCCCAAGAAGAGCCCAAGCCCGCGGCCCAGCCCCCGACCCGGCAGCAGCAGAGACCCGTTAGGGTTTCTGGGCGCGCGACATCGCGCCGCCACCCCGTACCGCCGCGTTTCACCGTGATCCGCCGACGACTCCACGCCGTTCGAAGCCACGATTCCCGACGTTCCTCAGTGCTGCAACAACACAGTTTTTAAAATTAATTTTGACTTTTTAAGTTATTTTTTATAGTTTAAAAATGTTTTTTTTATTATGCAATGCCACATAGACGTGAACTCAAAAAAATTATATCACTAGATTGCCACGTTAATTTTGATTTGGAGAAAAATTCAAATCATGATAAAATTATAAGGGTTAATTGATACTAAATATACGAACTTTGACATAATTTTTATTTATCATATGAACTTTAAAATTTGAATAACAATTCATAAACTTTTAGAATTTCTGATTTTTCCCATAAACGTGAATTTCCCGCAATTCGTATATGACATGATAAAATTGAATATGATGTGGCAATCAAAATATTAACATGATGTCATTTTTATTGCCAAATTAAATTTGATTTTTTTTTCCAAATAAGCATCTAGTCACCCTCCTTCATCTCTCTCTCTCTCTCCTACCATCATTGCAACAACAAACACCACTTTTCTCTCACTCTCTCCTACGACCACCACCACTACTACGACCAAGAGTCAGATACCATATGAGTTAAAAGGGGTGTTCCCTATTTGCACCGCGTCGTCGGCGGCGCAGTTCCCAATTTACGCCGTACATACACAACATACTCCTCTTCTCCCTTTAATCTCTCTCAATCTCACGGAGAAGGGGGAATCCCCAATCTGATTTTTCTTCTCTTGACGGATGGCCTCTGACGAGGAATCACCGCCGCCGCCTCCTCATTTTTCTAGCCCAACGGCCAGCAACCCTCCCCCGACCGTCATCTACAGCGAGATTTGCTGCCACCGACAACAATTGCAGGTATTTCACGTCATTATATCTTCCATCCTTTTGTATGTGACCAGGGGCCGCCGCCGCCCCTGGGCGTGAGCCTGATCTTCCCCGATGCTCCTCACCATTGCCGCCAGAAGCGTTTTCGTCTACCGTCTGCAAAGCCGCTCCAGACTTCTCCATTGTCTGAAGCCCTAACCACTCTATTCATCTCACAATACCAACCTAGCACTAGTCCATAGTCGAGTCCTAACACCATCTGGTCTGATCGGGGTGGTGGTTGCAGTGATTTTAGAAGACAGAAAGATAAACGGTGGTGGTAGGACAGAGAGAGAGATGAAGGAAGGTGAGTGAGTTGGAATATGTTTTATTTTTATTTGTATTTTAATTTAATTTGATAATAAAAACGACGTCGTTTTAATGTTTTGACTGTCACATCATATTCAATTTTTCCATGTCAGATACGATTTGGGGGGCAATTCCTTTTTATGGGAAAAATCAAAAAAATTAAAAGTTCATGTATTATCACTAAAATTTTAAAGTTTATGTGACGAACTAAAATTGTATCAAAGTTCGTGTATTTAACGGTAATTAATCTAAATTACAACAATGTTAAAGTATGTGTATTATTCACACATTTTAAAATTCTTGTGCAAAACCATATAGGATCAAAGTTTATATATTTTAATGTCAATAACCCATAAAAATATTAGAATTTTTTTATCACATTTTAGTGGTCCAGAATCTTTCTAGTCCAAATGATGGAAATGATGGGAATTTTTTTTTATCATTTTGTACTCCATTAACGACACCAATAAAATAAATTCTCTTCTTATATTGTTAAATACTTATTATTTAGAATTAGATCCATGATTAATACTTGGGATGATTTTGATATATTGTCAAATGATTGAAAATACGTGAGATACAAAATACATGAGATAAATGAGGAAAAAAGAATTTTAGTTTCTTCATCAAACTATAACAATACTAGACTCTATTTATAGTGTAGGAAAAAAGACAAATTTTGATATCATTTTAAAATTTTCTAATGAATAAATATATAATATAGATCATTTTTATTTTGTAAATATAATTTCATCACACCAATAAAATGTTGACATTCTAATGTTTAGTTATATACTCCCTCCTTTCATGATATGTGTATCACAATTACCTTATTTGACATCTATAAAAAGTGTATCACTATTCCTTATTATTCAATCTCACAACTACTCATTATTTATCAAAAAACATTTCTTACCACTCACAACTTAACACATGGCGTGACATGACCCCTTCTTTATTCAAACAACATTCACCAATAATTTTATTAAAACTCATATCGTCTACAAGTTAACACTTTTATGGAGGAATGAAGTAATATAGGACATTTTTATTTTATGTAAATATAATTTCATTGCACCAAAAAAATAGTGCCATGTGGCAACCATTGGTGGCATGATTTTTTATAATCTTAGTTTGAAAGACCTATCTAGATCATGAACTTTTGTGGATGATTTATTATTTTTTCCAAAAAATCATGAGTGAGAGTACTCTATCGTCAATACACATGATGATTTCATAATGAATTGAAGTGAAAAAAGGCTGCTCGAAAAAAAATTCCATTCTGCTCAAGAAAAATTATTCATCCTACAAAACACGTATGAAAAATGAAAAATGGATGAAAATATATGTTTTCCACCATTTTCCATCAAGAGAACACACCCTAGTTAGTACTGTTGTTGCTGTGAGTTTGAAAATGAAATGTCCCTTCACCTTAATCTAACGTTGTTTCTGCAGTGCTGTCAGCAGTTTCGTTAAGAAGCTCCCCCGTTTCTTCACCTGAGAAGTGCGACAGATTAAATGAGTATAGATAGACCAAATAAGTAAGAACTTTATGGTGAAAAAGTGAGCTCTATTCGGTTCGTATTTTTGCCTAATCCGAACCGATCCGAAAATCCGAATTTTAAGAGGAAAATAATCCGATTCGAACCGAAAATCCAAAAATCCAAAATTTTTATAAAAAATCCGAACAGAACCAAAAAATCCGAAAATATTAAAAATCCAAAAATCCAAACCAATTTTGTTAATTCTTATATATATTTATATTAAATTTAAAATATTTAAATAAAAATTATTATTATATATAAATTATATATAATTGGATTTTCGGATTAAAAATCCAATCCGATCCGATTCAAAATCCGAAATTTTGAAAATATCAATCCGATCCGAACGAAAATCCGAAAAATCCGAACCGAATTTTAAATTTCGGTTTGGTTGATCGGATATTCGGATTCGGTATTTTACTCACCCCTAGCTCTAGCTCCTAATTTTACCTCAAGACTACTCTTTACGAGAGCTTTCATCTTAGTGGTTGTGGATACATTTTTCTTATGATTATTCCCTTTCTGCTTGGTTTTCGGGGCCGTCATGCATCGGAGAAATCTGGTTACTTCAAAGCTCCATTTGTCAAAACATGTTGGAGGACTTGAATGGCTTTTTCTCTTAACACCATCAGCAGCCAAAACCTGCACAAATATGGGATAGAGGAAAAATATCATTTATCATCCTACCGTATTGATACTATCATGTTTGTGTCATAGTGTACGGATAGGGTTCCTTTTTTTAAAAACATATTAGGGAGAAGGAATTCGTTTTGCTCTGGTGGCACCTTGGTTGCTGATTTAGTGTGAACGACATCGTTTTATGTTAACAATAATTGCAAATGAGGTTGCGTCCCTTTTAGGAATTATGGTTCGTTTTTTATAAATAAATTGGGAAAACTACGTCATTTTGCTTCGGTGGCACTTTAACTGCTAATTTAGTGTGAGCAACGTGGTTTTATTTCGCTTAGTTGGACTTTTTATTTGTAAATCAATTTAAATAATCCGTGTAGGATTTCGACGTGCCAGCTAGGTATATTTGGCTTGATTTCAGTCATCGGGACATTAACATGAAAAAATGTCCATATGTTAGGTGAATTTGTAATTATTCGTGCATTAGAACAAACATAAAAGTGTATTTGTTAAGGTAATAAATGATATTTTCCTACAAGTTATATATAGCTAGAATTTTTTGTGTATCGATCATTTATTAAGAATTAATAAACCCTAATTATGAATTAATAAATCCTAATTGTGAATTAATAAATCTTAATTTTGAATTAATAAACCATAATTGGAATTAATAAACCCTAATTTGAATAATAATCCATAATTGTGAATTAATAAACCCTAATTGTGAATTAATAAATCCTAATTTTGAATTAATAAACCTTAATTATGAATTAATAAATTCTAATTTTGAATAAATAAATTATAATTAAAAATTAATAAATTTAATTATAAATTAATAAAATCTAATTATATTTATTCACCATAATTAATGTCTAATTATTTTAACAAAAAACAAGAGTGAGCTCATGGTCATGAGACGGAGCTCACCCAAGTTTTTATCTTTAAATAATCCGTGTAGGATCCGGCGTGCCGGCTAGGCATATTTGGCTCGATTCCAGTCATCGGGACATTAACATGAAAAAATGTGCATATGTTAGGTGAATTTGCAATTGTTCATACATTAGAACAAACATAAAACTGTATTTGTTAAGGTAATAAATGATATTTTCCTACAAGTTATATATAGCTAGAATTTTTGTGTATCGATCATTTATTAAGAATTAATAAACCCTAATTATGAATTAATAAACCCTAATTGTGAATTAATAAATCTTAATTTTGAATTAATAAACCATAATTGGAATTAATAAACCCTAATTTGAATAATAAACCATAATTGTGAATTAATAAACCCTAATTATGAATTAATAAATCCTAATTTTGAATTAATAAACCTTAATTATGAATTAATAAATTCTAATTTTGAATAAATAAATTATAATTAAAAATTAATAAATTTAATTATAAATTAATAAAATCTAATTATCTTTATTCACCATAATTAATGTCTAATTATTTTAACAAAAAACAAGAGTGAGCTCATGGTCATGAGAAGGAGCTCACCCAAGTTTTTGTCTTTAAATAATCCGTGTAGGATCCGGCGTGCCGGCTAAGCATATTTGGCTCGATTCCAATCATCGGGACATTAACATGAAAAAATGTGCATATGTTAGGTGAATTTGCAATTGTTCATACACTAGAACAAACAAACATAAAAGTTTATTCGTTAAGGTAATAAATGATATTTTCCTACAAGTTATATATATAGCTAGAATTTTTTGTGTATCGATCATTTATTAAGAAAGAGGATTGACCTGAGATTGTTTAATGGGAGATGTTGGATGTGATTGAGGTGCTGGTGCCCGAAGGTGCCTGGCATAGTCAAGAAGCTCAGCTCTTGTGTTGTATCCTCTTACTCTGCCATCAACATTCCGATGATAACGGCGGCGCCCCCCTTGTTTCTCCCGCGGCTTCTCCGCATAAACCACCACTACAACAGCCTTGTCCCTGCAACAGTTACCTGTCTACACAAAAAAATTAACATTTTCCTTCAATTATCCACAAAATTCTTAATTAACTTACATGCAAATCAAATAACCAAAATGAGGAGAGAGTAACCATGTTGCAGAGGAGAAGGGTTGTTATGATACTACGAAGACTAGAGTTAGCTAGTGCATATATATTAATGGTTTTTCTTTAATATAATAAAGAAAAAGAGACAAGGGTACTCCATTGGATGGATCGAAATGTTGTCAGTCTCATTCGATTAGGATAAATGTCCAAACAAGAAAATTAAAATTTGTACTATTTTAAGATTAAAAAATGCGAATTTCCAAATGAAGAAGATTACGAAAAGGTATGCAGGCCAACCATTCAATTTACTCATCATTCATCAGCATTGACTGACTACCATATTTTGGCTCCATATGTCAAAATTCTACATGTTAATATTTTATTTTCTGCCATTTTCAGGAGATGAGGAAGATCTTGTACCTCATCAAAGCGATTTTTTAGTTATATTACTATCGCTGGAACTAGGAAACTGAGCTGGAGTTCAGCACAACATATGGAATAAATGAGTAACTATAAAATAAATTACAAACTTATATTCATTTTATAATTATTTGCGAAGTTTAAACTTCGTAAATAAATACTATTTTTTTTTTAATTTTTACAATTGAGACTTTCCTGATATTTCGAATGATCGAAAAGATGACATTGGCGTCAATGTGGACTAAAATAGATCAGAAAGATGACATGGACAACAACTTGGAATAAAACAACGTCAGATATTTGCAAAGCATTAAAAGTGAGGCCGATTTGTTGGCAGTTACCAAGCATAATTATAGTCTAGATTGGAGTCCATGTGATCTGTCTGATCGAGTTTAGTCTACGTAGGTGTCCATGTAACCTTTTCGATAGCCGAAAAAGTTGGGAAAGCCCAAATCACATAAATAAAAATGATTTGATATTTATTTGCAAATGTTTGAATGTGATGTTGAAATTACAAATAGGTATGAGTTCGTGGTTTATTATACAATTGCCCTTGAAATTAAACACCAATTATTTATTTATTGTTTTTTTGGTATAGTTGCACCGTTTATTTTATGTTTTTCTTATATAGCATTCAGTTGTCATGTTATGTATTGAAGCTTTACATGTTTAATGCGTTTTAATCTAATTATATTAACTTAGTGGGTTCCTCTATTTTGTAAAGATGAATGACTAAGGGTTCGTTGGGTTTGTATACTGAAAGAAAGATGATTTATGTCCGTGTACAATGTTCTTAGTTTCACTATTATTTTTTCGTCTGAATTGTTCATTTATTACATATGTATGTCCTATTAATTATTTTATTAGTAAGTAGATCATATGATGTATTGTAGATCATAGAAGATCATATGATTGGATTGACCTTATCAGATATAAACTTGTATCATAGCTGAAACAACCAGAATGAGTTGTTGGTTTAGACTGCAGTATAAACGATAAGTAGTTTATCTTGATTAGGGGTGGGTTGGTACGATGTACTGCATTCAAATCACCATACCATATACCGCACTGAAACTTTCGGTATGAGATTTTTCATATTGATATCGTACTTAATCTTTCGGTATACTGTGAATCGATATACCAAAATTTTGGTTTGGATTATTTTACATACCGATACTGTACTGTTTTGTTTGCTGCTTGTTTTATGTTGCATATCGTACACTCAGTCGACTTAGACTCAATCTAATAGACTCATCACACTAACTTACGCTTGCGTCGGACATATATTTTGTCTTTTAGTGTCTCTAAGTAAATAAACGAGAAAACTTTTGTTCCACCATATTTTGATCATACATTGAATCTGAGTTGCATCTCGATGACTGATACTTCTTATCAACAAAGAGATCAATTCCTGACTCAATCATACTCTTAATAAAGTTAATTGTAAACTTGCAAGATCCCGAAAAAAAATTTAGTTAAATTTATTTCCCCCATATACCTGACATTCTCTTTCAAATCCAACATCAATATCTTTAAATTCTACTAATGTTACGATACGATATCCTTCTTATGTAGACAACAAGTATTTAGGAGAACACAACGAATTAACTATCCCTACATGGACCACAAAGTGGTCTAGACTCTAGAAACATTATTTTCTCTTCAAACAATCTTTTTCCTTGGATAGAATAGAATTTGTATATGATTTAGTATTTGTTTTTTTAACCACATATATAAAAAAATAAATTTTGGGGAAGAGCTTCCCTTCTAAGTAAGAATATATATATATATATATGTATGCAGGGTCGGTCCTGACAAATAATGGGTCCTGGGCGAAAAAACAGAAATGGGCCCTTTTTCCACTATGTAGATACAATTTAATATATCTAAAAAGATGCACAATATATCATTTATAAAAGAATAATTTTTTTTAAAAAATTTGGGCCCCCAAAAGTTTACAACAAAATTTTGGGACATTGAATATTTTATTTTTTGAAGGAATATTTATATTAATATAAGAGGATATATAAAATTTTGGACCCCCTAAAATGATGGGCCTCGACGGTCGTCCATGCTCACGATAGGATATGGCCCAACCGCCAGCCCCAAGCATCGTGCCCAATACAAGTAAACCGACGTCAAGCTCGGCACGAAAAGTACGGCCCAAGAAGACCCTCAAACCAAGGGAACGCAGGCTCGCCATATCTAAAGGAATCCTAATTGAGAAGGGATAGATTAAGATCCTATCCAAGATCTCGAATCCTATTTAGAAGACCTCGGATTTAAGATCTAGGTCTAAATAATTGTGTATAAATAGAGGCTAGATTAGACGAAATAGATTCATTCACACTCTTTGTAATCGCTTACACATTCAATACACGAATACTCTCTCCCCGTGGACGAGATCTTATTCATAGATCGAACCACGAAATCCTTGGTGTTCTTAAGATTTATTTCCTTACGAAATTAAGATCGATCACCGGCGCCGCCTGGGAAACGAAATTTTGTGTTTTCGATCAACCACCGCATTGGAAATAATCATGACTGTGTACACCGTAAGTCATGCATCCAGACCGTCGCGCAACAACAACGCCGACGGTGAGAGGAACGCCGAGCTCGGCTGGAAGAGCCCAATCGAGAGGAAACCCGAAGGATATGTCCAAAGTCTCGACGAGCACGGACACCCCGCCTGCAGGAGGCGGGATACCATAGCGAAGAAATCGTAGCAACAATCCGGGGAACCTCCGGCTCATAAGTAAACCTCGACGACGCTCGAGGGTTTCTCGAGAAAATAAGGAGAGCTTTCTCCGATTACCTCGGTGAAGCACGTGGTCGGCCACGTCCTGAAGACAGAAACGCTGAAGCCTCATCTAGGTACGAGGCACCACAACGAGAGGTCGGGGCCCAAACCGACCGCACAAGGAACGAGCGACGCGGGAGAGGACGTCGTGACCGCCACGAAGCCGGCCCCGATCGCCAGAACGAGTCCGATCAGCGAACTCCACCCCGCTCTCCAAGGAACGAGCAGCGCGGGAAAAGGCATCATGGCCGCCGTGAGGTCGGTCCGAGTCACCAAAACGAAGTTCGATCGTCGAACTCCGTCCCCAATCTCCGCAGGACGGCTTCGATGGGTATGGGAAAATAGTCACCCGTTCTCAAACAGATACTCAACACTTCGCTCCTGATAAATACGGGTACCAAGCATCGCCCCTATGACGGATCGAGGGATCCACGTAACTTTCTCTCGCAGCCCAATACAACATGATCAACCAACGCCTCACTTCGGTTCATATGTAAACTCTTCCGGAGTTACTCGTCGACAACGCCCGCAGTGGTTCGACGATGCCGCCTACGGAAGCATCGGCCCTATCGCGACTGATGGCGCCTTCCATCGGGTTCTTCCGTAGGCGGAGTCAAAACGCCGCCGACACCTCCTCACCATAAGGCAAAGCCGTAACGAGTTCATCGGTGACTTCATGACAAGGTTTAACAAGGAGTGTTTGAAGGTCAAGACGTGAACGACTGTTAGTCATCTCGCCTTCCAAAACGGCATCTTGCCGGGCCCTTATACCGAGAGATCATCATACGAACCCGTCTCGCGACGGAGCTGTGGTGCATAGCCAACCGTTCGCCAAAGCGGACGAGGCGATAAGAAAAGCGCGAAGCGCAAGGCAGAGCCCCGGAAAAGGAAGAAGAGATGAAGGAAGGGAGATCGAACCAAGGCCAAGCGCCTGGAAAGATTACATCGCCTATAAGGTCCAGCTCGGTCCGTGTGACACCCTGAGCGACCTCAATACACCCCGCTGACGGCCGAGGCGTAAATATACGCACTCCATATGAACCTGCTCGAGAAGCCTCGACCGATGACAAGAGGAAAGAGGCGCGAACTGTGGATAAGTATTGCTCATTCCATGGAGACTATGGGCACGACATCAAGAGTGCAAAGAACTCATGGGAGAGATAGAGATGTTGGTTCGTGATGGACCCCCAAGAAGTACCAAATACGTGGTCGCCAAGCCGACTGCAGAGAAGAGAAGAGAAAGCAAAGGAAGAGGGAATTGCGCCCCACATCGATGAGGAAGGAGACGACGAGTCCCAATATGACGGGTGATCTCCACTATTACGGGCTCCCGTGGAGTCACGAAGTCCTCCTCAAGGCCGGCCCGAAGTCCTAGAACCGCGAGCCTAACAACAAGAGGTTCGTAAAGGACGAGGCGATCACCTTCTCCGAGGACGACCCGCACCATAATAGTACCCCACCAGATCTTGTTGATCCATGCAATGGTCGCGAATAAGTTGGTGAAACGCTGTACATTGATAGCGGCACGCCGGTAAGCATCCTTTTCAAGGAATATTTTGACAAGATAGGGATAGAAGCGCCGCACGCCTGGCGCCGCCACTCAAGCTTCGCCCAAGAAGAGACGCACCGGAAGGATAATAGAGATACCCGCCATGGTGGGAAGTCACCAACGAGCTCCACCAAGGTGGTGCAATTCTTCAGAGGAAGGCCCACTCGCCATATAACATCATACTAGGGCGAGATTGGTTGAACAGTAGGGCGGTATGCTCAACGTACCACCCGACAATGAAGATACCCACCACAAGGGAACACCGTGATCCGAGGTGATCAAAAGCAAGCAAAGGAATGTATGCAGTTGCTTTACGAGTGCAGGGACCTCGGTCCAAAGATCCACGTGCATAGCAATTAAAGGAGCCCGAGGAGTTGGAGTCAGAAGTACCCCCGACAACCAAAGCGGAAGAGGTCGCATTGTACGAAGACGAGCCCTTAAAGGTCGCCAAAGTTGATCTCACCAAGGCACCAAATAAAGAATCGATCATCCAACTCCTACGGAATTCCGAGATGTATTTGTTTGGTCTCCCCGACATGACCGGAGTCTCACCAAGTATCATCACTCACCGCTCAACATCGACCGAACATAAAACCGGCTCGATGTATAAAGAATTTTTACAATTTAACGGAACCAAGTCATTCACGACGAGGTGAACCACCGTTAAAAGCTCGCATACTTTTCGAGGTCAAATATCCAACCCGGATAGCCAACCCGTGATGGTGAAGAAAGGAGGAGGGATGGCGAATGTGTATCGACTACACCGACCTCAACAAACATTGCCCAAAGGATTGCTATCCCTTCCCAACATTGACAAGAAGGTCGACGCTACTGGTCGGATACGAAGTCTTCGCTGGACTTATACAGGGTATCACCAAGTCCCGATGGACGACGAAGACGCGGCCAAGACAAACCTTCATTACCGACTTGAGTCTTTACGTATAAAAGATGCCATTCGCCTCAAGAATGCAAGGGCCACCTATCAAAGGATGGTGGACAAAATATTTAAGCCCTACATAGGTCGAATGTGGAGGTATCGTGAGACGACATCGTCGTCAAAAGCGGAGGAAGCCGCATGTGTTGCCGACCTCCGGATCGCCCTCGGCCTTCTCCGAAAATCAACTCGAAATCGAACCCCGTGGCGCACGCTTGCGATCCGTCCGAAAGTTCTGGGGTGCGGGTTTCACAAGAAGCGGCTAAAAGCTAACCCGCCCAAGGTCCAAACCATTTTGAAATGAACATGCCAAAGACCATCCATGACGTACAAGCTGACAGTGTCAGATAGTCAAGATCGAGCCGCTTTCTTTCAAAGCCATGGATAAACACTACCCTTCTTCAAGATACTCAAAAGGCCCCAAATTCTCATGGATGATGTACACAAGTCCGCCTTTGAAGATCTCAAGAGCTACTCGCCAAACTCCCCACTCTATCCGTCCCGAAAGAGGAGAGGTCCTTTCTCTACCTCGCCGCCTCGACAAATCCATAAGTGCGCCTTGTACGAGAGGAAGGACGACAGCCCCGGTGTATTTCATCACGAGCACTAAAAGGCCCGAAACGAGGTATCGCCCTGGAGAAGCTTGCCTTAGCATTGGTAACGCCATGAGGAGACTACGTCCATACTTCCATGCACATCTCATACAAGTCCTCACCGACTATCCACTTGGCAAGTATTGACGAAGCCCAAGCCTCGTGGAGAATCGCGAAATGGGCAATCGAACTGGCGAGCACGATATATCCTTCGCCCCGCCAGCCATCAAAGGTCAAGCCTCAGCGGATTTCGGTCGAGGCTAACTTCGCCGAGAAACCGAAGCCCACCGAGTCCGTAGACGACGATGCCGGCCGAACCAATGGATGAAATACCAAAGGAGTGCTGGCAACTCTACGTTGACGGGGCTTCGGGGAAAACGGTAGCGGAGCAGGAATCTTACTCCTAAGCCCGGACGGCCAAGAGATCACCTACTCACTTCGGTTCACATTCAAAAATACGAACAACGAAGTAGAGTATGAAGCCTTGATCGCAGGACTTCGCCTAGCTCAAAATCTCCAAATACGAGCCGTGCAAATTCACGTTGATTCTCGTGTCGTAGTAAACCAAATGTTGGGGAAATACGAAGCAAAAGCAACAGGATGAAGAAATACCTTGAAAAGCAAAAAGCACGCAACGGATTTTCTCATACTTTCAGATAGTTCGCATCCCATGGAGCAAAACAAATGAAATGACATCTTAGTAAATTGGCCTCGTCGTCAACGAGCCCGCCAAGAGAAGAAGTCCAAAGTAGAAGCATAGATGATGCCGATGATGGAGCCGAGGTCAACGTAGTCTCGGATGAAGAACCCAATTGGATGACTCCCATTCGAGAGTACCGGAGAATGGCGAATCGCCCCAAGACAAGTCGGAAGCTAGAGGATCCCGAACAAATCTATGCGATATACAATCGAGCAGGGGTCCTATACGTAAAGTCATATCTCCAGCCTCTTAAGGTGCTTGGGTCCGAACCGAGCTGATTACGCTCGCGAGAAGGCACGGGCGATCATGCGAAATCGATCGGACCCGAGCCTTGTCGAAAAATTATGAGACGGGATACTATCGGCGATGATGTCACAGACTCAATTGACCTTGTGAAAAGTGTCCGTGTCAACTCCACGGAACGCATCGAGGCTACCGCACCGACCTCACCTCCATACAGAGCCCTCGCCGCTTATGCAATGGGGATCGACATCGTAGGCCCCTTTGTAAAGCACCGTGACAGCTCCAATTCCTAATTGTTGCGATTGACTACTTCACGAAGTGGGTGGAAGTCGAGCCTCGCAAAATCACAAGCAAGAACGCCATCAACTTCGCCTCGAAGAACATAGTGTGTCGCCTCAGCATCCCTCATATCCTCCTTTCTGACAACGGAACACACCACCGATAAGACATTCAGAGAGCAGTGTCAAGAGCTTGGATCCAACAAAATTCACCCGGTGGCCCATCCTCAAGCAAATGGTCGATCAAGTCACCAACAGACCATCGTGAAGGGATCAAGACTGCCTCGACCGAGCTAAGGGCCTTTGGGTGGAAAATTTACCACGTGTCTTATGGTCATACCGAACAACACCTAGACCTCGAACGAGAAACGCCCTACGCTTTGGTGTATGGAACCAAGCGGTGATCCCTAAAATTGAGTACCGAGTCCTCAGATTATTGACTTCTCGCCAAGCAATGAGAAAATCTACGAGCTGATCCGATCTACTCAAGAAAAAGAGACATCGCCACATCACGAAGCTCAAGACAAACAACAAGTAGCTCGGTATTACAACCAGCAGTTTAAACCCGACAATTTCGGTGGGCGACCTCGTATCCGAAATAATGTAACAAGAAAGCCGCAGCCCGGCAAGTCGGAAGCTATATGGGAAGGACCTCACCGGTAGACGAAGTCCTCAGAAAGGGCCTATAAGCTCGTCCAATTGTCCGTGAGCAATTACCCAACGATGGCACATCATTCATCCAAGAGATATTATGCATAAGTGTCAAAGGTCGAGTCTTGTTCGGTCGTGTTTTTAGAGTCCTGCTTAATCGAGTCCGAGTCTTACTTTGTTACGCCGCCTTTTATCAATAAAATTTTATTTTTGTGCATGTTTTATTTGTCACTAATGCATAATTAATCTTCACCATTATTCTATACCCCACGGAGGACAAATTTCGACGGAGGTCGACACCTTCGCTTCATACGAGGATGAATTTAAACCCGCTGAAGGGACCACCCTCCCGATGACCTCGGCAAAAACAGAACCATTCCTACATACGAGATCGACACCTTCGCTTATTTCAAGACAGTACTCTATGTAGACGAAGTAAGGGACCACCCTCCCGATGACCTCGGCAAAAACAGAACCATTCCTACATACGAGATCGACACCTTCGCTTATTTCAAGACGATTTCTATGTAGACGAAATAAAGGACCACCCTCCCGATGACCTCGGCAAAAAACAGAACCATCCCTACATACGAGATCGACACCTTCGCTTATTTCAAGACAAGACTTCTATGTAGACGAAATAAGGGGACCACCCTCCCGATGACCTCGGCAAAACAGAACCATTCCTACATACGAGATCGATTACTTTCGCTTATTTCAAAACAGACTCTATGTAGATGAAATAAGGGGACCACCCCTCCCGATAACCTCGGCAAAAATCGTTAAATCCGAAGACGGAATTCTCTACGAAGACGAGCTACCTTTGTACGAGAACGGATTCCTTCGTTTATTCTGAAGACGGAATTCTCTACGAAGACGAGCTACCTTTGTACGAGAACGGATTCCTTCGTTTATTCCAAGACTAACTCTACAAGGACTAACTCCCTTCATATATTACTTTTGTTCAATATAAAGTCAATAATGAAGCAAATAAATCTTTCTTATTTCAAAAATAAGTTATGCGATTACATATTACGAGGCTGGAGGAGACTGAAAACCGAGTCAATCCCAGAAAAATCGGGATTCAACAGCTCATCTATACTAATCCTAACTCTACCGCGTCCTCGATCTACACTATGAGCTCGCCACCGACCTCGCCACTCGACGATAAAGCTCGCTAGATCGACCTCGACCACCGACGACGCCCGCCGCCCCTTGAGGATCCACGTCGCTCAAGGGCCATAGCGCCTCTCGAGCTATCCACTCCGGATCGCCAAAATTCGGAGCATTTATTGTAGACCAGAAGCCCGGCAGAGAAGAGGCCTCGGCATCCCGTCGGCGCAGTTCTTCGAGCCGTGGTTGTCGAGCAATGACGGTCTCAGATATGCCTCCGAGCCTTTTAATTCAAAGAACCGCCCGTGAATTGCCGTGAGGTTCGACCATATTCACGCCGGTACCTCGCACAACGGGCGCGCCTCGACAACCTCGGCTTCAACTTCCGGATGGTCATCCCACCATTTCGATGGATGACCTCCTCGTACTGCATGCTCCTCGCCTATTAATTTAGCCTTTTCCGGGCGACTCGAACGACTCCTCCATTGCAAAAGACGAGCCTCGAGCTCGTCACAGCCTCTCTGGCAGCTCTATGCTTAATATCGACTACCGCACATGGCCCACCTGTCCCTTTATATGGAGGAGTTCGACCTCTTCAATTCCAGAGCGCGACAAGTCTTCGATTCGGTTCAACCAAGGAGAAGATCAAGCATTTCAAGCGATAATCGAATAAAAGATAAGTTTTCTCGCATAAACTTGTGATTTTATTAATACGCCTTAGCGTAAACCGATGTACATTTACATTCAAAAAGTGGTCAATCACCCTCCGTGCTTCTTTCGAACTGTCCTCACCCCTCCCGAGCCGGAAAGCCTCGACCTCTTCCGCCTAACCGCCTAGTTCGCCGGCCTCAGAACTGCCGGAGCCTCGTCGCCCTTGAAACCCCCAGCTGCTGCCTCCCCCGACCCCTTTGCAAGATCAGCCATTAGAGCGTCGGTCAGGGGATCTCGGTCCACCTGGCGCGCGAATGACTCGCGGTCGCAGTAATCAAGATGAAGTCGGTCCGCAGCACGGAAGCTCCTTCAGTGTCATGGACAAGGACAACGAATAGGCCCCTCAGACATCATCCTCGATCTCCTCATACCCATACTGATTTATCCACTGGTAGTCCTCGGCGACTTCTTCGATTGATCCGAGACGGCGCTTTATTGAGGACCTCGGCCGATCGCCGACCATCCCGAGAAGCCCCCATGTGAATAGCCTCCGCAAATGCCCGGCATCTCCCCGCGAGCTCGCCACTCGACCTCCCGACGCCGAGCCTCCTCCAACTCGCCTTCATTAAAGCGACTTGACCTCCGCCGCCTTACCGCCGCCGCCGACCGCCGCCGCCTCGACCGCCCGCCGCCGACACCGCCAGATCCGCCGCCTTCGCTTGACGAGGTCCCGTGATCTTTGCCTCGGCCGCTAATCTCTCGACGCGAGAGAGTCTTCTCTCCTCCATTCCTCGAGCATACCGGCCACCCCGCCCCTTTCAAGAAGTCCGTTATGAGACCGACATCCGGGCTATCCCGCAGACATCTTGGCCACCTCGGCCGACACGACCTCAACCCCTATACGTAATCCCATCAGTCGGAAGAATACATTATTTATATTACTTCACAAGGAAAAGGATAAGTATGCTACCTCGGGAAAGATAGGGGAGCTCGGCGAGTGCCAACGACGACATTCGGGTCGGCAAAGAATCATGCCTCGTGGATAGCACGCTTAACCTCTTAAACGCCTAAGAGGTTGCGGCTCGGGGACTTCAAGCCTCCTCGCCGCTTCGCATATCCCCGACATCCTTCAACATCGAGGAGGGAGCTCGACATCCTTCAAAATCGGGGAGGGAGCTCGCACCGCGCCGACTCCTTCCTCTTCTTCTTCTTATCCCCATCAAGTTCACCGCAAAGAATACAAGTCGCATATACACACGGAAAATCATACAACAAAAGACGTAAGAGAAGGAGGGCCTCACCTTCACCGACTCCACCTCGGTGGCGGGATCATAAGGACTAAGCCTCGCACCGCAAGCTCGGCCTCGGTAAAGGCCTCATCCACGAGACCTACTTTGTCCAAAGGCCTCCTCCGTGCCACCGTCAATCTCGTCAACCATCACATCGGCGATCTTCTCCGATCGCCATGTAAACTCAGAGATCCTCGAACCGACGTAAGAAAAACTTCTTCGCCGCTCGAGATCTTCGACTTTATCTTCGCTGAATTTACGACGGGTGATAAATAATACCACCCGAACCACCCTTCGCTTGCAAAAACGGAGAACCAGCCCCAAAGTGAAAGGAAAATTATGCCGATAGCATAGACACCCAGCCCACCAGATGCCGGAAAGAATTTGGCGTAAAGTTGGGCAGTGATATGCCGAACATCTGCTGAAGTTCGACATATACACGAGGATAAGGAACACGAAGACCAGCCCGAGGTCGCCTTCAGACACGGTGATAAACCTTCCGGAGGGCACAAGCCCTATTCTCCTGACGGGGCAACATAAATAATATCGGAAGAAATATAGATTGGGAGACAATCTCCTTTACATCGGAGATTGTCAAAAGCGAAGAAAAGAAGACACTTTACCAAAATCCCGAAGTGAATATAAAACCGCCGCGAATCCGACGCATGCGCACACAATACGAAGCTCGAAGATTTACTAGAAGAAGAAGAAGCCATAACTTACTTTTGGTTTTTCGAGGATGATGGTGATGAACTCCCAGATGACAATGGCGACGGTTATACGTTTTTTTTTCTCAGAAGTTTGAAAGTCTGAAATTTTGAAATAGCAAAAGTGATATGAGAAATGGCGTATCAAGGAAGATATTCTCCCATTATGCGCTTTATCGGGAATCCAACCGTTGCCGCATTAAATGCGTATCCTGTGTCCTGTACTCAACGATGGCAGAAAATCCCGTGTTCGGCCTCGGCTTAACGCCTCGTCAGGAGAGGCCACCAGAAGACCTCGGCTTAACGCCTCGTCGGGTGAAGTCAGCCAGGAGACCTCGGCTTAATGCCTCGCCAGGTGAAGTCAGCCAGGAGACCTCGGCTTAACGCCTCGTCAGGTGAAGCCAAACAGAAAACCTCGACTTAACGCCTCGGCAAGAGATAATAACAGCGCGCACAACCTCGGCAGATGCCTCTGCAAACGTGGCATAGGACTTCGGAAACATTGACACATACCAAGTCAGATCGGTCACGCCCCGCCTCGGCATAAACAACCCAAAAACCAATACGACCTCGCTTCTGCGTCTTTTTGGGGGGGTTGTGATAGGATATGGCCCAACCGCTGTGCCCAAGCATCGTGCCCAATACAAGTAAACTGACGTCAAGCTCGGCTCGACAAGTTCGCCCAAGAAGACCCCTCGAAACCAAACGGAACAGCAAGGCTCGGCCATATCTAAAGGAATCCTAATTCGAGAAGGGATAGATTAAGATCATATCCAAGATCTCGAATCCTATTTAGAAAGACCTCGATTTAAGATCTATGTCTAAATAATTGTGTATAAATAGAGGCTAGATTAGACGAAATAGATTCATTCACACTCTTTGTAATCGCTTCACACATTCAATACACGAATACTCTCTCTCCCGTGGGCGTAGATCTTATTCATAGATCGAACCACGTAAATCTTTGGTGTTCTTGCGCATTTATTTCCCTTACGAAATTAAGATCGATCACTCGCCGACCCTCAGGGACGATCGTGTATGTACGAGCATGATTAGTGGATGCACTAAATATACGTCATTACAAAAAGGTATTTGTGTTATGCCAGTGTTCTCCAATCAAGGGGCCACACTTTGGTTCAATTCCACTACTTGGATAAACAATTGAGAAAATTGAATTTCCAAGTGACTTCTCCTCCCTAGCTTGAGTTCAGCTATAAATATTGGTATTCTAGCCCAGGATTTTACCCACTCATATTAATTAATTTATCAAAAAAATAGCCTTATTAGCTTGAAAATTTCATAAGTATTATAGTTTGCAATGGGTTCATCACACCACTACTACTTTATGTTTTCAGAATTTTGGTAGTGCTGTACAAGAGCAACCCACTGCTATGGAAATCCCAGTACGTATCTATCTATCTTTTGCTTCATCTCCTCAAATTTTATTATCTAATTCTATTTGCGTTGTATGTGAAATTTTATTATATGACATGTACGAATGTGAAAATTATTAAAATATTAATAGTGATAGATAATGGAATATCTATACTTTGTGTTTTATGTTTTGGTAATTGAAGCTGAAGCATGTGGATATGGAGAATATGGGAGGGCAGTATACAGGTATATAAATTGGTCAATAATTACATTAAATTAATTTCCCATTTCGATTCACTTTGATTAGTTATGCAAACATCGCTGTTTTAATGACCTTTTAGTGGATTGAAAACGACGGCCATTATAAATTCGTTATGTTTTAAAATAGGAAAAATATATAATTTTAGCTTAATAAATTTATATTGTAATAATTTTAATCTAATAAATTAATAATACCTCGATCAAATTTAGTGATTTAAATTTATAATAATTTTAGTCCATAAGTGATTTTCGACACTAGAAAGCACAGTTTGGCTCTGGAAATGATGTGGGCTTCGACACGTCAGAAACGACGTTGGAAAACACCTACGGACTTATATATATCATTTTCAGGATCAATTATGTTTTTCGACGCTAAAAATAACTTACAGGCTAAAATTATCCTAAAATTTAATTTATTAAACTTGATTGAGATATTATTGATTTATTAGGTTAACCTCCAAATAAAAATTCATTGACTTGTGTATGTGGAGCATGCACCACTTTGAATTGCGAAAGAAAAGAAAATCCAGTTCCCATAGGCTTAGCTCAGTTGGTTAAGAGCTAATAGATTTAAAGTATGAAGCAAGAAAAGAAAATCCAAGTCTCATGGTAGATATATATGTTTTAAGCATGAATGCTCTGTTAGTCTGTTCTACAAGGAAGTATTTTATTTGATAACACCTTTACTATTCAAGATTAGTCATGATTGATAAAAATGATGTAGGCCAATTATTGTATTGTTTATCAAAATGAACAAAACTTTAAAATATTTTAAAACCCTTTATAATTTCTACAATTTGAACTAACTATTTGATTCATATTCAAGTGAAAATGAGTGGGATTAAAAAAATCCTAGTAATCAAGATAAAAATCATCAAACATGTATATTATAAATCCTAAATAATAAATGCCCATTATCTTCTTTCAATTTCTAGTGAAAATGCAAAATATTAGTATTAGGATATATAACAGAACAAAAATACTGTCATTAAAATGTAAGCGAGAGAAACAAAAAATAATTTTGTATTTTAATGAATTATGTATGCCATAATTAACATTTTGAAAAACTTTTGTGACGTTAACGTAAGTAAGAATAAGTAGTAATTAATGTAAACGTGAAACATTCACAGGTTAGATGCAAAATTGCAACACATTGCAGCGACATAGGAACAGAGGTAGTGGCGACGGATTAAGGCGAGGGTCATTATACGGACTTCATATTAAGCACCCGCGCTTATGCTAATTTGGCTAAGCCGAACATGGCCGTTGAGCTATTCGCCTACGGTTTCGTCGACATCGCGTAACGACGGATCCCCTACCGACGGATCCCCTGCCGTTACGCCTCCAAACTTGTCATCAAAGTTCACAACCGTGATTCGGTAAGCTACGTGTCCGGTTTATGGAGAACTGCCTTCGGTCCCTCAAACTGACTTACTCGTGGCGCAGCAGCTTCCCTCATTAATTGGCCATCCTACCTATCAATCACTGTTGTCCAAATATGGCAGGTATTAATAATCCTCTATCTTAATTTTGGTGTCCTACTCCGTGTTTTACTGTTGATTTTTTGTTATTTTTTTCTTCAATTTCAGTATATTAAGATTTGTTTAATTTTACAATTATTAACTAACTTTTACCAATCCAATTAGGATTTATAATAATTTTTTTATATTAAATTTGAAATTTGCATCTTTTTAGTTAAGAAATAATTATTGGTTGATTATTTCAAACCAGGGTATACAATTAATTTTAAAATTCATTTTTTTGTAATGAATGTTATTTAAGATTCACCGTATAATGATAATTTTGAAATAGTAAATTTAATAGTGAGACATACATGATGGGATATAGAGTTGGATAGATTATCTCATTTGAAACTATTGATATTTTTACAATTATGATCGTAACAATCAATATTCAATGTTGGGGTTTACCCAATGCGCACCTAAGGTAGCGACTGCGGGTTCCCCATGATATCAAAAAAAAAAAAAAAATATTCAATGTTCAAACAGTCAAACTTTTAACAATTACGTGTCAATGTCGAATTTTCGACGATGAAAATCCTATATAGCACGCCGAAAGTCGAGCTAGATTTAAAAAAAAAATGATTTTGTATAAAATTAAACAACGTCATTTTGAAGCAAAATCTGAGTAGATGGTGAATTTAATTTTGTTTTTTTAACCCAACATGACATTTTTAATTTGTTTTTTTTGAAATCCAATTCAGTTTTCAACATGCCAAGTAGGGCGACGAAAATCGATCCATAACGTAATTGTTAGCAAGTATGATAATTCGAGTATTAATTAATTATTATTTCTGTTAGATCAAGACGTAATTGTAAAAGAGGTCTCTAGTTTGAGTAGTAAAATATAATTTTCCTATATAATAATAATAATAATAATAATAATAGTAGTAGTGAATATGTATTAAGATAATGAAATGTTATATGTATGTATAGGAGGATTGCAAAGAATGGAGGGAAATGCGAAGGTGCATACGGTGCAGTGTGGGACACGAAAAACCCACCGTTGGGGGCGGCAGTGAGCTTGAGAGTCCAAGTGGTGGGCGGCGCAAATGCGGAGGCGAAGTGGGTGCGGCTTGCAGGTGTCATCGCCGCAGATTGGGAGGCTGGACTTGCATATGACGCTAACATTCAACTCTGATGTCCGTGGAATCAAAATCACTTTATTCCGTAAAACATATTAAGTGTAGTATATCTGTAATACCCCAAAACTTTTTCTTAAAGTAAAATAATACTCTTTCTGTCCACTAAATTCGTGCATTTAATTTCGGTTTGGTTCGTCTACGAAAAATGTTCATTTTCTTTTTTTGGAAATATCAACTTTATATTTTTATCCTAAACCTATCAAATTATTTACAAAAAAACCACATATGACCCACATTTTTACACTCAACAACCATTAATATATTCATTTATTATCCTCATAGCACACCTTTTTATATTCACTTACTTTACACACATTACAATTTATTAAAACTCGTGTCACCAAAATAAATGAACGGTTTTGGTGGACGAAGGGAGTATATGTTTTGAAAAATAAATTATTTTCAAATGATTTATGAACCAATGAAGATTGAGTTTCGAATTTTTTTAAAGGTTGTTCGGTTTAGAGCGAGGATGCGCCCTAGCGAAAATATGAAGTTTAATAAATGAGTTTTAAAATTCTAGTAAATTATAATTATGATTTTAGAATGAAAGTTTAAATTTTTTTTTATGCATTGAATATTAATTAATGATATTAGTGATTTGGATATAAGAATTGATTAGAAAATTTATTTGTTATACATTAGAGTAATAATTTGTATAGAAAATAATAAATGGTAAAATATATAATTATGCATAAGTGTGTAGAGATTTGTAGAATTCTCTAGAAATTGGACACTTAAGCATGTATGTATATATGTAAATATATGTTGGAATAAAAATAAAATAAAAATCAATATATATAAATATAACATCTCCTTACTATTCATCATCATCAACATTTTTTGTTCTCTCCTCATTTTCGAACACACACACCTAAAACACACACTTCACAAATTTCATCTTAAATCCAAAATTAAGGTAAGAAATCATTCCTAATCAATTCTATATCTTGTTTTAGAGGTATAATATCACTTATTTCATGTTTATGTGCATAAATATTTCAAGTTATTATCAAGAAATTTTAGTATGTGAAGTTCAAAGTTAATGTTTTGTTTTGATGATTATTCATGTGTTTATAGGTTAATCTATGTTTAGAAGTGAATATTATGCATAAATGAGGGTTAAATTATGAAATATATGTGATTTGAGAAATAGGATTAAACCCTAGATTTGAATTTTAAATAATGTTGAATTATGTTTATAATTGTGTATTTGAATGTATTTAAGCATATAATTAAGTAAGAAAAATAGATTAAAAATTTAATGTATATTTTCATAATTTTTCGAAAATTATGAAGTTGGAGGTTCTTATGATTTTGATTTTATTTGTTCAAAATAACATGATATATAAGCTTTAGGATGTAAATTAAGTATAATATAATTTATTTGGAATTTTCTAAGTTTATATGTGAAAGTTGAAAAAGTTTAGATTATGCTTTAATGAAAGTATTTATGTTTAGCTTTAGATTAATAAAATGATGATTATGGATGATAATTGAGCTTTAATGAGCAAGTTATATATTTTAGTTTGAATAAAGTAAAGAATTATTAATTAATTTTTTATAAATTTGGTTGAATGACACTTAATGAAAGTAAGCTTTAGTGATTGATATAAGTGTGTTTATGTTGTATAATTGTATATTTAAGCATATAAAATTTAAATGAAAGCTAAGAATTAAAGTTGGATGTGAGTTCTTTCTTTTATATAAAGATTAATTATTAAGAGTTATGTAAAAGGATTATGATTGATTTAATGCTTAAGAATAAAGCTTTAGTCATTAAAAAGACTAAGTTATAAGTATTTTAAAGTGTTAGACGAAGTGACATTCGGAGCTCAAAGACGTACAACCGATGCTAAAGAGTTGTAACAGCCCCTAAATCCTAAGTACGATTTAGCAGGGGCTAATACTTGGAATAATAATCAAGAAAGCTTTAACCAATATATATACAAGAACTCATATGTTCTGGACGTATTCAACTAACAACATCATAAAATAAATTAATTCAATTTCAGCGGAAAAACGTGTGAATACACATATGACGATGTGTATTCAAGGTTTCTAATGTATATCGTATTCAAAAGGGGTTCCGACTGCTCCGACACATCTCCATCCATCATCTGCTCAACCTGCACATTTAAAAACAAATATGCAGGGCTGAGTACAAGATTGCACTCAGTGGCTCATGCCAAAATAATTTATCAAGTTTAAATTACTCGTCCCATCACAAGAATACGAGGTTTTAATTCAAAATACTCGTGCTTACTAAATATTTTCTTTCATTTTCCATAAAGATTCGTCTGCCGACATTTTCCTTGTATGTATGATCCATATCCATCACAATAATATCATTCCACAGCGCTTCCTTGTTGGAGAGGCCTCCTCTCACAGACGCCGTGACCGCCGAGCACCCTTTCAAGACACAAATACAAAATAATCAAGCACAAAATCCGTGCCATCTCAAAGACAGGGATACTAATTCTCCATCATCCTTGGGGTACTTCCAAGAATACGAATTCAAGCATGTCATAAAGTTGAGTTACCCAACATTATGCATCAACAATCATGGATTGGATACATACAAAAACATAAACATTTTGGGTGTAATTAAATAAATCGGTTCATAAATATTTGCTTGCAATAAAGCATCATAGATAAATCATTTGGTAAATTCTACCAGTTTGAATATAGTAAAGCCCGCCTTTACTTTTAAACTTCGATTTTCGATACACGTGCTCTCCTCTGGTTGCGTGTGAGCCTTCACGTCCTACCTTTACGCAAAAATTTATGTTTAGCACGTTGGCACGCTTTTCGAGATTTTCAAAGTTCATTCAACTTTGATAAATAATATAATAATTCGAAGTTTTAATAAACTTTATACGTCGTTTCAACGCGTATTTCAATAAAAATAATTCTCGTATCGAGAGAGACGTAATATAATCTACAGTCTCATTTTAACCTTTTAGGTTAAATAATTAACATATAATAACGTTATTCAATAAAATGATTTCAACTATGAAATCTTTTCTCACAATTGAGATATTCAGATAAAAGTAATACGTTTTTCACGTATTAACGTATTTAACGAACGTATCTCGTACGTCAATTTCGAAAGTCAACCTTTTTGACTTTTCATATAAATCTTCAATAAAACATATTTTAATGAATAAAATCAATATAAATTGATTTTCAATCGATTTCTTTTCATAAAGCTTTAATACTCGATTTTTCACGCAAATCGATAAATTTGATTAATATTTTCTTTCAATATTAATCTTTTAATACATTAAGCATTATTTATGCTTTTAACGCTATTTAATATAACGTTTCGTCATGCTTTTAACGCTATTTAATATAACTTTTTCCTTTCCTCTGTAAAAAATAATTAAACAAAGGTACTCTATAGAAGGGATCCACCATTCTTAGTATAAACAGATTCCCTTGATTTCCTCTTGATATCCTGAAAGCAATATAAAAAACAACAGATAGCAAACTTAAAGCTCGAGCTATGGCTGAAGAGATTGTTGAACGTAGTAATAGCAATCACAACGAACATCAGAGAGGTAAAAGGGATCGGATACTTCTAACCGCAGCTCTTCATCCAAGTACGTAATTTCAAGCTCACCACGACCACTTCCACGTGCATTAATAGGTATCTACGCAACAATTTGATTCAGATTTATCACCTAAATGCAACCTTTTAAATTTGCATGGTAGAAAACTTTTTAAGGAATAAAAAAATTCCAAATGGTCGAAGAATCAGACAAGCAGAGATTCACCTACCACACCAGCAATCTTAAAACTGTCAAACTTAACAGCAACTTTTCTCTGATTTAGTGGAACCAAATTAGCTGTAGCCTACAAGCGTATTAAAAATAACAGCTTGTCAGATTTATTTGAAAGAAAGAGCATATTACATCAAAATAAGAGCATGACAGGAACACCAGTTCTTCCCATGGAAATATTTATCACTCAATTTTAAATATTTAATTTTGTGTGCCCATCGAATTTGGGAGATATGTGATATCATTGCAGCGACATGACAGTCATCCAAAATTTGGTGACAGAATTGGGAGATATCTTGGTCAACTTTGGAGAACTCAGAAGCACTTCTCCCATTTTTCTGTATCCGCTGCATTTTCTGCTTCTCTCAAATTAATCATGGCGGCTTATGCAGCTCTGGTTTCTGTTATGCATATCATAGAAAACCTTCAAAATCATCCTCGCCCTCCTATTTCTCTCCACAAACAACAAGCTCTTCTCCTCACTCAAAAGGTTGCTTCCCTGCAAGAATTTCTGGAACGCTATAATCCCCATCGCGGCTACAGCACTGAAGCAGATCCATTGGAGAGTCGCATTGCTGATGCAGCTTATGCGGCCGAGGATGTCATCGAATCTCATATCGTGGATCAGATCACAAGTGATACGGAAAAGATGAGCTCCGATCTTACCTACAGCACAGAAGCAGATAGGGAAAAGATGAGCTCCGATGCCTTGTATGAAGCTCTAGAGAAGGTGATTGATGAATTGGCGTCTATCCAAAAAGAGGTTGATTCCATGGAGATGAAAAGTGTCCAATACCAGCTGCACACAACAAAGTCAACGCCTCTTGATTCCATGACCAGTAGTTCTTCTTCCATTGCGCACAAGGACAAGGGTATTAGCATGGTGGGTGCTGATGATACCAAGAGTCAACTGATGGATAAGCTCACTTCTGATCGCCCAGATCTACAAATCATTCCCATCACAGGAATGGGCGGCGCAGGTAATAATAGTCCCAATAGGGCCAGTAAGTTGGCTATAATTTAACATTTTTATGTTGGTGGCTATAATTTGACATTCTTTAACTGGATGACTATATATATGAATTTCCACATTATTAATTTGGTGTACTGTTAACTTTTTTAAGTTTTTTGAGCTTTATATAAAAAAATTTAATGATCGATGTTCTAAAATTATAGTCAATTTTTTATGATTTTGTATGTTAAATTTTTAGACTCTACGGTATGAAAAATGAGAAAATTTAAGTTGATGTATAATATTAGGCTCTATTTATAGAGAAAAAAAGAGATAAACTTCGATATAATATTTTATTTGATATATAATTATCACAAATTTAAATTCTACCAATAAAATTTTATTGGGCCAATTATATTTGGACACTTGTCATCAATGTGGGTGATGATTTTTCCTCAAACTTGGTTCCGTCAACCAATTAGGATTGTGAACTTTTTTGCTTCCAATTTCTTTTTTCTTTTCTTTTTTATTATATTGTTTGTCTTCTAGTAAAAAAAATATCTTTCACATATTTTCTATCAATTAGAGTTATGTAATGTAAAATTTTGTGCATCTATTTGTAGTTTTTTTAAAGATCATATTCCAATTCATGTATCTTATATGTAATTTTCATTTTCTTATTGAGTTTGTATCTTATTTTAATTATATGTAAATTTTTTATAATTATGAATTTAAAGTATAATTTTTGTAATATTTTTCTGTAGATATGTGTAATAGAATAGACTTACTTTTAGATAATAAGTAGTTAAATATTTATCACTCAATTTCCTCTTTCCTTAAGCATTAAGGAAAGAGGAAGAAATGAGTTGTGTTTGTGTGCTAAGACATTATATACTTAGGCAATTTTAACACAATTGAAACAACACATCTCATGCTCCTCTCGGCTCTCTCACAATTGACACAAATGAATTGGACTTAGTCAAAGAATGAGGTCATGCCTAACAAATATCTCTTACATTCATTAACTACTCACTACAACAAAAAGCTTTTTCAACATCAAAAGTCTTGCCCAATATATTATCTTTGGGGCACTTATCATTTTCGGCACTTATCACATGTGTTCACAAGATCGTGTCCAAATGAGTTTGAGACACTTTTAAGTGTCTCTGCACTAATAAACTTTCTAATCATTTTATTTGCCCCAAGATCAATTCTTGAGGCAAATATATATGCCTTTAAAAGATTTAAATTTATACTGATAAATCTATAGGAACACTTATTTGTGCCTCTTACATAGATATCGAGACACAAAATATGTAGCATCAAAATCCCTTTTGTGTTTGCAAATTAATTTCTAGGGGCACTTATTTGTGCCCTTAAATCAAATTTTAGTTACATAATGTGTAGCATCAAGTTTATATGTCTTGTAATTGTATATGTTAATTTTCTATATTATACACAAATACAATCATATCTTTCTAGTACACATTTTCATGTAAAAAAATACATCTGCAATTTATTTTGAACGCATTATTTGCAATCCTAAACAATCTAAGATGGAAACTATACAAAATCTCATGTCCTATCATTCATGTCCAACATTTGTAAGAAAAACTAAATGGAGTCATAGAATTGTCCTTACATAATACAAAATACAAAAATATCACCATCTAAAATATGAAGGGTGTCATTTGAAGTTGAGTGTGCCTGTTCTAAAATACATCAACGTACATTAGTACTGGAATAGACCATAAATGACCCGCACCAGAGCTAAAGATGGATTAAACAAAATATCAGGAATCTTGAATCTGTCAGCACCAATCTCAATCGTCCTACACCATTACATTAAAAAAAAGAGATCAAATTAGAAACCTCATGCTTGGCATAAATTCAAATGATGGTAAATGACTGATAATGTCTAGCTGACACAGGATAGAATATATATGCATTAAAGTTAACTCCATTTCAACTTGGCACATCTTCAAAATCGGTAAATACCAGGGCAAATAGATGTGGGTTGCCAAAGTTGAACAAACATTGATGTGTTTCTAGAAATATTGATAAAGGAAAAGGAACAAAGTTAACTTGACAGACAGTTAACTTACTGTCCATCAGGAAGCTCATAAGTTGTCATTGGGATATTGGAATATGATGTATCTAACCAAAGAGAAACAATGTTAGCATATATAGCCTATAGGACCATAGCATAAGCCCGAGCATAAAACCAAATAAAACATAAAAATTCTACATCAAACACTGTGCAGTGGAATTAATAAATGACTTTTCTATAGAAGTACAAAAAATTAAACGCAGGGCACCAAATAAAATATCATGGAACTAATCCTTGCCATATCTCTATCTTCCTCTCGACAGGCAAACAATAAGAGAAAACTTAGAACAAATTGAATAAAATAACTAAATTATGGGAGGAAATTACGCTAATAATCCTACAGAATACACTGATCTAGTAAATCAAGAAAACACAGCATGGGAGTAAAATTATGGGAGTAAAATTGGAGAAACTTAACAAACATATAATGTATTCTTGTTAAAACCAAATAATATTACATATTATGGCATATAAAACTCAATTGTCTTGCCCATTTTTGTCATATTTGATGTCGTAGATATACCTGCCATTCCTATTTTCACACAAACTTCCACATTTAGTCATCACGAGAAGAAACATGAGAACAACTTAGTTCAATATATAGGAAAAGTAGTCAATGCTGAACGCAAAACTTAAAGAAACCTTCAGATCCACATGAAATAGCAATGTAAGTAATGACTTTTATAGGGTGGGAAGAATCCTGTAAGACACTTTAGTTCACTTCACGTATACCATCCAGAAACAGGAAGACACTTACATTTTAATCAAAATCATACAACAGTATTCAAATAATCATGAAGACATCTTTAAGTTGTCTATACAGAGTACAAACCATCATATGGGGTGTCTGGTGCTCGACAGACACATTCTTTAATATCACTAACAATCACCCGCTGCAAAAATGAACAAGGTCTTAGTAACAGAAAGGAGCCAACAACAAATGAATTTTGACAAATGAAATAACCTGAGAATAAAGTTTGTAACTTTCTGTAGTATTGGGGAGCTCAAGGTCCACAACCTGTTGGAACCAAACCAAAGGTTATAAGATGTTATCAGAAGAAGAAACCATAAATTTAAATCAAGTTGTAGACCTTAAATTTTTCACAGATTTAAGCAAGGGTATATCAGCAAGAAGAAGTCAATATTGTATTTACTTATGTAGCATTGAGTTTAATATTGATTCCATATGCGCTGTCATGAGAAGAAGGTACAACGTGTTCAGCCAAGCAGCGAAGATTTTGATTTCACAGTTGGCAGTAAGAGTACATTTGCAAAACAACAAATACAGGTTCCTGAAAATTCACCATCCTCACATTGCAACATAATGATAGTGCAGACTATATTTTTTCCTGATTTCTGTAGGTTCTCCTATAACTCATAAAAGTAACACTAATCAAGCATTACCAACTAAGGCTTCGAGAGTCAAATTATCTGACCTGCATTCAGATGTTAGGCATTACCAACTAACGAGCGAATAGTCATGGAATAAGTTTCATATGAATTAGGTGATATTTCAATTTGCAAAAGAGCACAATCACAGTCCTTTAATCACTAGGTTCTGAAGTATTTCATGATTATCATTAGATTAAAAAAATGCAGAAACAAAAATTACACGAGAAAACTCCCACACACAAACAATACATACCTTAGGAAAATGGATTCCAATTGAAACCTCCCCCGTTCCCTGACATATATGTGATACACTTGCAGGGACGATTTTGAAATTCAGGTCTCTTTTGAAATTCAGCCACTGATAGAGGGGACGAAGGTGTTGTTGGGATGAGCTATGGTGCTTTAGCTGGATGAACGACGGCGTGATGCATGGGCCGTTGATTAACGGAGTCGTCGCCACAAAAATTGAAAGGAGAAAGAGAGGATTTTAGGGATTTCAAATTTGGAATTTTTCTGTTTACCTGCAATTGGAAGAGAGAAAGAGAAGATTTTAGGGATTCCAAGTGTGTACCTGCAATTGGAAGAGAGAGAGAGTGATAAAGAGTTAATGAAATAAAAAAATGGAATGCCACTAAACTTACGCCATTCCATTTTTTTAGTAAAATTTATTCCGCCAAAACTTAATAACGGCAGTGCGATTTTTTTAGTAAAATTTGTCAAATATGCCTCTAAATTTAATTTGTGGAACTAATTGTCCCAATAACATATTTGAGGGCACTTAATTAAAAATGACTCTAAATAAGTGCCTCAATATTTGTTGTAGTGACTTGGAAGCTTTATTAAAGCTTTTTGGGATAACAAAATAAAAATTTTGTCCCAAGTTCATATGCTGCCGTCGACTTCAGCGCATGGGATAGAGAATTCAGATTTTTGGTGTTGTAACTACTAGTGTATTTATTACACTCTTTCCCAAAAATAATACACTCAAGTGTATTAAATCAAAATCAAGAATTGTGTACAAAATGTCAAAATAATCGGCAATAATACAAACATATTGCTAGTGTATTTTTCATCTACACATTTTACTTGGTAAGTGTGTATTAATACTACACTTAAGAAATATCACAAATTGAATGATCAAAAATTAAAATAATCCTATGTTATAAACAATAGGGAATTCTCGGCAATTGCATAATATTAATGCCCAATAATCCATTTTCATGCTATAAGTAGATATATAGCATAATATATATCCTAGATGATAAATTATATCATAAAAAAAATTATTGGAATCAATCCATAAGTAGAAAACCCTAATTCTCGATTTAGGGTTTTCGAGAATTTTAAATAATCAAAAATATCATTCCAAAATTTTCTAGCATTAATTCAATGCTAAATAATATTCTAATTATATAAAATAATCATAGGAATTTAAATATCATAATTCCTTGATCGTTAGACTTGATTCTCAAGTCATCTCTAAACGTTAACGTTCGAAACGTTTCAAAACGTTAAATATCGACTCATATCAAAATGGTCGAAATAAAGCTGATTACGGCTCTATTAAATATATTCCAATAATAATGGAATTAAATTCTAAGCTTAAAAACTTAGAAAACATCACGAGCATTAAAATATCGATACGTAATCGACGTAGAAATAATACCGTTGAAATACGTTACATATTCGTATTTCTCAATTCACATTCATTTGTGAATAAAATATAGGAATTTATCATTCCAACAATAATCGAAATCATTATTCGATATATTAATAATCAAATTATCATAATAATACTCTAATTTACGAAATTAATATCGTAATTAGGCGTTTAAATAATCGGGGTATTACATTCCACCCCCCTTAAAGAAATTTCGTCCCGAAATTTACATACATCAAAAGTATGGGCATCTTAGCACCATAACATCTTAAATTCCACGTGATTTTCTTTTGTCCATGGTTTCTCCATCGACTTTCATCAAAGACCAATTTAATTCTTAATCATTGATTCATACGATCAAATAGTCGTAGATTTCATCACAACTCATATTTGAGTTAAAGATCACATCATTTTGATGGATCACGTGGTTTGGGTCATATTCGTATTTCTTTAGCTGTGACACGTGGAAAAACATTATGTACATTCCCCAAATTTTTGGTGAAAGTACCAAACTATAAACTCTCGGACCTTTTATTTCTAGGATCCTCGTAAGGTCCTATAAAGCGTGATCTCGACATTCCTTTCACTTTAACCTTATAATTTCCTCTGAGAAATCTCGAGGAACTTCATTTCGCATTCAAAATGCGGTTCGATCTCGTGTACTAGCGTAAGACTTTTGTCTGCATCTTGAGCTTTTCTCGCCTCTTTGCCTTTATTTGCAAATATCTTAATCATTTCATTTACGTTGTCAAGACTTTATACTTTCTCTCACCTACTTTATTACAATAAAGTGGTGGTTGATATTCTTTCCATATAATGCCATCGTGTGGCTATGTCAATCGTTGTCGACGCTATGGTCGTCGTAAACTTAATAAGTGGTAAAACATGTTCCCACTTGCACCTCGATTTAACATTAATGTTCTCATCGTATCTTTAAACATCCATATTGTCCTTTTATCGTCCATCCGTCCGTGAGGGGACCTCCGATAAACGCGCATTTTACACGCTTATAGTTGATATTTGAAGATGAGTTTAGCTCGTTTAATGTGCTGTTTACGTATCGATTCTTAATGTTTTATCTATTTCTAGAAGATAACGCTCTTGGGTGTTCTTTTGGTATTGTGTAGGTCCATATGTTGAAAATCGAGCAAGGAACGGCGACGAGCCAATATACACTCGGCACATTTAGCGACCAACCTAGCGGTCGCTAGGATGGCCGCTAGAAACACGCTGAGAACCCAAAGACACCGCGACCGCGATAACGTGCCCAGCGAAGCCCGCCGCCAGAAAGCTCTTGGACGATTTCTCGCGACTGCTCAGAATGGCTAGCGACCACTAGTCGGTCGCGGTACCAAGCGAAGCGCAAGAGGCGATCATGAAGCGAGAGGAGCACATGAGACTTACCTCATGACCGCACTTAGCGATCATGAGGAGTGCTCGCGAGACCGAGCGGCAGAAGGCAAAATTAGGGTTTGGGGTGTGCCTATATATATGGCAACACCCCATCGCGCCCCCAACTTCAGAACCACGATTCCAGAGCCTCTTTTCTCAGTTTTTTCATAAGTTTTTCAGAGTTTTAGCTTTAGGTTCCATATATTTTCATTCTAGAGTTGTTTTACGCATTGTTCTTCGTTAGTTTTACGTTTTGTCTACGATCCGGAACGTTTCGTCCGGACAATCTTTGCAAGTTTCCGTTTTTCGCTGAGGTTGGGATTCAAGCCCAACGATTGTTCATCCAACGCTTCATCACGGGTTTTATATATTTAATTTCTGTTTCTATGGTTAAATCGTATTTTATTCCGTTTATTATGTCTGGGCTAGTTTTTCGTTCTAATCCTGGGTTTGCATGATTCGATCCTATATGTTGTGATTCCTGTTATCGCTATTTACCGTCCATGCATTGATTCATGATTCGATTGTGCTTATTTATATGTGTTGTTTTCTGATCAATCTCGATGCATATTTAGTTATCGGTTAATTACGTAATTGTGTTAATTGTCAATCGATATCGAATGCATGATACGAATGAGCCTCGAGTCGTGGTGAGATAGGATATTCGTAGGAAGCATATTCTTTGTGATCCATTTGAGTTGCTTGTTTTCACCTAGAGACGTAACAGTAATAGGGGAAACTAGTAATCTACAGCCGCTTTTGTCGTAACAGAAATTATCGGTTATATATGTGATCTTCCATCTTGTCGGATTAAAATTGGTTAATAGGAACAGGATAATCATCGTTGTGGATAGGATTAATGCAGCCCTGGGTTAGTCGTCTTTATCTGCTTTTAAACATCCGAGTGTTTATTGCTTTATTTTACTGTTTTGTTACCTTTGCTTTGGATTGATTTCCGAAGCCCTAAAATCTTACCAAATCATATTTGTTGCTTGGATAATGATAAATCTTTGTTGAGTTAGCTTCTGTGTTTTCACATTACAATCCCTGTGGATACGATACTTCGCTTACCCTATACTTACACCTTTTCGTGTTAGAAAATTAAGCGATCAAATTTTGGCGCCGTTGCCGGGGATTGTTAAGATCATATAGGAATAACTTGACAATTTGGAATTATTAATTCAAGTTGTACTTTTAATTTTATTTATTTTTATTCCTTGCCAATCTGATTTCCTTCTTTTTCTCCAGGTAGTTTATGTTCACAAGGTCCCGAGGACCTCCTGAACTACACTTTGATCCGGAAATCGAAAATTCACAAAGGAGAAGGAGACGGGCAAGAAGAAAGGAAGCAATGGCAAATCAGAATAACGGGGGCGTTCCTCCCGAAGTAGCTGCACGCCTGTTAGCGGATTTTACAGAAATGCAGCGCCAATTGGCGACTATGGGACTCGTTGTCCCTGCTCCGGAGGCGGCAAGACCGTTGAATTATATGTACAGACCTCCTACCGAGCAATTTCAAGGAGGCGGATGGGGCCCGTGTAAACGCTAACAATTTTGGTGAAGCCGCCCTAATCAAGATGGTTCGAGGGCAGTTCGGAGGAGGAGTCACAGAGGATCCGAACGCCCATCTCGAGACCTATCTCGACATTTGTGACACCATCAAATGTAATGGGGTGCCACAAGACACAATCCGGATGCGTATGTTCGGATTTTCTCTCGCGAAATCAAGCAAAGGACCGGTTCAAGACCTTAGATCGTCACGGCATCAACGGTTGGGCGATTCTGTGTGAGAAATTCCTTCAAGTACTTTCTCCGGCTAAGGCGAGAAGATCATAGCCGAGATTTCCCACTTCTCCCAGCTAGGAGATGAATCTTTATTCGAGTCGTGGGAAAGATTCGGGGCCTATTGAGAAGGTGCCCGCAAAGATGGATTCTCGAGGAGCAACAGATTACGCAGCTTTCTGTTGGTGACACCTCACACGAGGAGTATTGTCGACGCATCAACGGGGTTGCCTATTGAATGTACGTGTAGGCGAGGCCAGCCGATCATAGAAGAGATGGCGCCAACAGCTATCGATGGTCGATGGAGAGGACACGGTGGTGAAAATCGCTACCGTTGAAGGTGATTCAAAGTACGATAATATTATGGAGCAGTTCACCTTGTTAAGAAGCCAATTTGAGAAAGAAAGGAAAGGAAAAGGCGTGGCTCAGATAAATGCTGCAGAGTCAGAGATGATCGAGGCTGAGGACGTGAATTACATAAATCAGAGGAACAACCGTCCTGGGGGGAATCCGGCGTACAATCCTAACAACAGAAATCACCCAAATTTCTCGTACGCCAACCCCAATAATTTTCAACAGCCTCCGCCAGGTTTCTCAGTTCAGAACGGAGTGATTCAAGAGACGAAGAAGCCGAGTCTAGAGGACATGATGCGTGCTTGGTTGTGAGCAACCAACAATTGCAACGAATCGAATTCGTTTATAAGCAACACCGCGTAAGATTAATCATTTGGAATCCACCGTGATGGCTATGGGAAAGCACATGAAGATGATGGAGAATCAAATAAGTCGATAGTCAGCACAATGTAATGGGCGACAAGTCGGGCCAATTTCCGAGTAATACGGAGGTAAACCCTAAAAATCACTGTAATGCCATTCAATTGAGGAGTGGACGAGCTTATCAAAGTCACGAGGAGACGAACGGGAAAACGGGCAAAAGAGAGAGAATCTCGCGACCGAGCTCGCGACCGCGAGCCCGGCCGCGAGGAATACAGCAGCGGAGTTCGCGAGCGGCTCAGCGGGCGCAACAAGTCAAAACGCGCCCGCGACATGTCAGTCCGAGGACCTAGCGAGCGACCTAGCGGTCGCGAGTAATTCTGAAGCGGCCGCGAGAAATCGCATGTAAGCTTCGACGCAAGACCTAGCGCCATACAAGGTCCGCGAGACGAAGGAAGATGGTGTACATGTGCCTAGCGACCGACACGCGGTCGCGAGGTGATCATGAGGGCAAGTCCGTGAAGAAATTTCCGACGACGTGCCTCCAATTCCGTTTCCAAGCCGCTTAGCCAAGCCCAAGCACGATGAAAGTTGACTGTGTTCATGGAGATGTTCGAAGGTGCACATCAATATTCCTTTACTTGATGCACTTCGAGATACGCCGAGTTACGTTAAGTTTACAAGGATGCCGCTGCAATAAAAGAAGTTTGGGAAATTCGAGACGATAAATCTGTCTCAAGAGTGCGATGTTGTCTTTGCAAGAAGTTGCAGCCAGCGAAAAGATCCGGCGACTTAACCATAGCATGTGTCATCGGAGGACGACATTCTCCAAGGTTCTCGTGTGATTTGGGGCAAGCATCAACTGATGCCGTTGTCCATTTTAATGATTGGAGATTGGAGAGATCAAGCCGACCACCATAGCTCTTCGGATGGCGGACACATCGGTGACTTATCCGAAAGGGATAGTGGAAGACGTGCTCGTGAAAGTTCGAGATTTCATCTTCCCACCGATTTCGTTGTTCTCGATATGCCGAGGATGGAATACACCTCTTATTCTCTGCGACCATTCCTAGCTACCGCAGAGCAATCGATAGATCGTGCAAGATGGAGATCTCACCTTCCGAGTCAACGATTTATGAGATGAAAATCTCTATATATGATGCTATGAAGCAATTTCGACGAGAAGACCATGGAAGATTGTCGAGTTATAGAGCAACTGCCGCCCACTCACTTTCAATCGGTTGATCCGTGGAGTTTTGTATGCGAACTCGATTTTCTCACCCGCACTTGACGAGGCGTGTGATGAGATTTTAGAGTATCTTGAGTCCATCGATGAAGTCAAGGCCTCCAGGAGTCGATGCCTTATTTGGATGTGAGGAAGCCGATTGGAGAGAGGGCCGTGGTGAAGAAGGAAGAGACTACACCCAAGATGGAGTTGAAAGAGTTGCCGGACCACCGTAGTATACCTTCTTGGCGACGATGAGACGTGCCCGTGATAATATCTTCGGCTTTGATGGATGAGGAGACACATAAACCGATGGTTGTCTTTGAAGCGGTACAAGTCTGCGATTGGGTGGACAATTTCGATATCGAGGGTCACCGATTTGCATGCACCGGATCCTTGGAGAACGAATACAAGCCAAAGGTGAAACCTCAACGCCGATTAACTGCAATGCAAGAGGTCGCCGAAAAGAGTCTTTGAAGCTTTAGACGCAGTATGATCTATGCCATATCCGACAATGGGGTTAGCCCTACTCAAGTGGTATCCAAGAAAGGGGTATCACGGTGATCGAGACGAGACAAACGAGCTTGTGGCAACAAGACTCGTAATGAGATGGCGAAGTTTGCATCGACTATCGTGCTCGAACACGCCCACGAGGAAAGACCATTTTCCCCGCCTTTATTGATCGATGTTGGACGACTAGCGGGTATGAGTTCTACTATTTTCTCGATGGATATTCGTGGTACAATCGATTGCCATCGCCCAAGATCAGCACAAGACGGCGCTACGTGTCCAGATGGAGTCTTCGCCTATAGGCGAATGCCGCTTGATTGTGCAACGCCCAGCCACGTTCCAGGTGCATGATGTCCATCTTCCATGGGTTGATCGAGAATATTATGGAAGTCTTTATGGACGACTTTTCCGTGTTTGCTCTTCATTCGACCATTGTCTCCATAATTTGTCACAAGTCTTTGCAAAGATGTGAGGAGACTAATCTTGTTCTCAATTGGGAGAAGTGCCATTTCATGGTGAAGGAAGGTATCGTGCTTGGTCACAAAGTCTCGCCAAGGGTTTGGAAGTGGATCGAGCAAAGATAGTAGCTATCGAGAAACCTCCGCCTACAAATGTCAAATCGGTGAGGAGTTTTCTCGGTCATGCGGGTTTTATAGAAGGTTCATTAAGGATTTCTCGGCGATCATGAAGCCATTGTGTGGATTGCTCGAGAAAGATATGAAGTTCGTGTTCACAAATGAGTGTTTGAGGCGTCGAGACATTGAAGTTAGCCCCGATCTCGACTCGCTTTTGGTCTCCCCGATTGGAGTCAACCGCTCGAGTGATGTGTGATGCGAGTGATTGGGCGATCGGTCTTTGTACAGGCGTAAACGAGACAAGCTTTTCCGAGTCATCTATTATGCAAGTAAGACTCTCGACTCGCTCAAATGAATTACACCACCACGGAGAAGGAATTACTTGCGTGGTCTATGCTTTCGATAAGTTTAGACCTTATTTGGTGGCACCCACACCATCGCACACACCGACCATGCCGCCATTCGTCATCTATTCGCCAAGAAAGATTCAAAGCCCGGATCGGTGAGATGGATCCCGCTTCTTCAAGAGTTCGATATGGAGATTAAAGATAGAAAGGGCTGCGAAAATGTGGTAGCCGACCACTTGTCGTGATTGGAGAAGCGGTCGAAGGAGAGATAAGAAGATTGGCATAAAGGAGAACTTCCCACGACGAGCACATCTTGAGCGTCATCGACCGCACACCATGGTATGCTGATTTTGTAAATTACTTGGTGATTGAGTTCTACCCATCCATCGTGCAAAGGTCATTTGAAAAGAAGTTTCTCCACGATGTTAAGTTCTATTATTGACGATCCTCATCTCTACCGCCGATGTGCCAATGGTTTGATACGTCCGCGTTCCCCAAGGCGAATGGGAGAACATAATCCACGAGTGCCATAGTTCGTTGATCGGAGGCCATTTTGCGTGCAAGACAAATGCAAAGATTTGCCACAGTGGATTCTTTTGGCCTTCGATCTTCAAAGATTGCCAATCTTTTATCAAGAGTTGTGATCGTTGTCAAAGAGTGGGGAATGTCACTAAGAAAGACGAGATGCCACAGAAAACCATCATGGAGGTGGAACTATTTGACGTATGGGGGATCGACTTCATGGGTCCGTTCCCCATGTCCTGTGGTTACACGTATATTCTTCTTGCTGTGGAATACGTTTCCCGTTGGGTAGAGGCAATTCCGACTGTCACGAACGACTCCAAGGTAGTGATCAAATTCCTTCACAAGAACATTCTGACTCGATTTGGAGTCCCGAGGGCTTTGATCAGTGATGGGGGGTCGCATTTTAATAATAAGTGGCTAGGCAACGTTCTAGCCAAATATGGTGTGAAGCATCGAGTCACCTCCCCTACCATCCACAAGCAACGGGCAAGTTGAGCTCGCCAACCGAGAGATCAAGCGATTTTAGAAATCGGTTGTTCAAAAGAAGGATTGGGCCAAGCAGTTGGATGATGCTCTTTGGGCTTACCGGACTGCGTACAAAGCTCCCATCGGGCTATCTCCATATCAAATGGTATTTGGTAAATCTTGCCATTTACCGGTTGAATTGGAGCACAAAGCATATTGGGCGACGAGGAGAATCAACATGGATTTCAAGGAGTCCGTATGATGAGAAGTGACCAACTGTTGGAACTTGACGAGTGGAGGAATGAAGCTTTCGAGAATTCTCGGATATACAAGGAAAGAGCTCGAAATTCCACGACCTCCACATTCGTGCCAAAGGATTTTCGCGGGTAATGAAGTCTTACTTTACAATGCTCGACTCGCCTATTCCGGTGAAAACTCAAGTCAAGATGGTCGGGGTCAGACACCGCTTACCGTGCGCTTGCCAATGGGAGTTACGAGCTCCTGACTCGGGGCAACATTTTAAAGTGAACGGCCAAGACTCAAATCCTACTTCAAGTCACACTGATCGAGAAGTCAAGGTGACCAAGCTCAACGACCATCTTGACTTGTGGTCGCGAGAATTTGGGCAGAACGTTGTTTTCTGAGCGACAGAGCTCGCGGCCAAGCTCGCGATCGCGAGCTCGACCGCGAGATCCGTCGCGACCCGCGTCCTGACCCGCGCCCGCTTCGTGACCAGCGTTTAACACCTATTTTACCCAAACTTCTAACCTACACACACACACGTTTTTTTCCGAAAAAGAGCAAAGACCCATTCCTCAACCACCCAAAGCACCTCTCTTCCCCAATTTTCTTGCATTTCTCCACCAAATCCACTCAAGGTATGCTATATTTGTTTAATTCTTCATGGGTTTACATTTATTGAGCATGATTAGGAAGGATTTGTTCCATTTATCCTCTTGAGGTGGGTTTAATTAAAATTGAGAGACTAGGGCTTATTTTGTTAGATTTGTTTGGTGTTTGAGCATGATTTGTCCAATGATAGGTTTATTAACGCTTATACACGATATTGTTCGCCTAATGTGCCTACATTGTTGATTTGGGTTAAAATTTGAGAAATACGTTTGAAAAAATTGTCGCTACGCATGCAACCGATCACAGGCCACGGCTGGCGCTGCTCTGGGAGCTCATGCTACCCGCTGAGCGACACGACCATGCTTCATGACCACCCTCGCGACCGCGGTGTGGTCGCTAGTTTTCGCCTGAACGCCTAATTTTGCAAATTTTGGTCTGTGTATGTTTTTCCCATTTTGTGTTGTCTTGAAAGATCATATGACAATATGGGGAAATAATTTGATTAAGTTGAAGTTTGGGGGATCTATATTGAGCATTTTGGGTTGACGTTGTTTTGTTTGTTTCATTCATACACCTGCTAACTCCGAAATTCTTTTTTTAGGTACACTATGCCGCGTACTCACGGTCACAAGCGCAAGGGTAAGAGCATTGTCTCCACTTCCCACGATGAGACACAAGATGATCTCCACGATGAGCATCATGATGAGCCTCACGACGAGCCACGCATGGCACCACCAGATGAATTCGATCCGAAAATTTTGGGGTCGATCGCCGAGTGACTCGTCGAGAAGCCGTTGGGATCGATTGGTGAGATTACGGCATAGGCATTCACGTTTCATGTGCCTCAATACGTGTCAAGAGATGGGCATCACCAATGATGTGACGTGGTTGGCCGAGAGGTCCGGGTTGTACTCAGTTATCACGGCCAATTATCTTACATACCGGATCCTGACACCCGAATTCTTGTCGACTCTCCATGTCCACAAGACATACGGCATGCCGGACTACATCATGTTCCAGCTCGACAATGAGCCCCGTCAACTCTCCGTGGACGAACTTAATGGCATCATCAATGGAGATCCGGAAGGAAACTACATAGGGGACGTCGAGTACACGGTCCAGAGCGTATGGCCAAAGATCATGGACTCCAGACTCGAGCACACTCCATACTATGATGCCTCGAGATCGAAGGCTAGCTCGATACGGAATCCAGCGGTCCGTTACTTCCACCGGCTCCTCACATTCACCTTACATGGCCGTTCGAACGCCGGCACTATCCTCTCACAAGATATGAGCCTACTGATTGGAGCTATGTTCAACCAGAGGATGCATGCCGGCATGTTCCTTGCTCAGCACTTCCACATGCAGTCCACGGTTTCGGGTAATTCGAAGATATGCATAGGGGGATTCGTTACCCCCATTGCTGATTTTTTTGGGATTACGATTCGAGAGTCCGATCTCTCACGACATCTTCCCCGACAAGCCGTGCCTATACGCCCGACGTTCTCAAGAGGCACCTCGACGCTACTTGTGGCTGTTATATGATCAAACGCCAATCGCCTTCCGCCTACCCAATCCCGAGCTCACCAAGATAAGCCGATACTTTCATGTGGATGCCAACCGGAATATGAGCTCCTCGGCACACTATGATGGACGCAGCGTGAACGCAGCAAGGAGAGGTTGAGGCGAGCAACCGCCTGAGGAGCAAGCCGAGCCCGAAGTGGCTCCTGAGACAGGCGGCATATTGCACCCGCCACCCGTTCGAGGCGACCCCGGAATTTATGATCGATTAGATCACATAGATGGTCGTCTCAACCATATCGACGGAACCTCGACCTCGATTATGGAGCAGCGAAGAAGCCATCTACACCCAACAACGTGCACATCTCGAGCAACAACGAAAGATGATGGAGATGATGCGACAATGGAATCGATGGCGTGGATTTTATCCGCCACCGGAGTAATGTGGCATTCAGGTAAGTTTTCTCTCCCAACTACTCTTTTCTGCAAACCTTATTGCTTCCACATGTTCACAATAAGTTTGGGGGGAGTAGACGAGTTTGGTTGGTTGAGAATCCTGTTTTTGTTTCTATGCTTTATGGTTTAGTTGTTATGCTTTGGGGTCTTTTGTCGTTTGTTTTTGTTTTGTTTTTCGTTTTAGGTATGCATCGATCAACGAGTTGAGCGAGGTGTGTTAATCCATGTGGCCAATGACGATAGAACTTTTTGGTGAAATTTAATGATAGTGCGCATGATATGTTAGAAAATGACGCATGAATGACGTGAGATGGCTTAGGCTTGTTGTTTTTCACCATTTGCTTATCCCGTGAGACTTGAGCTTTCAGATACATATCTTGATACGCTTTACATTGTGTGTGATATCGTGCATGTGATTATCTTCTAGAACTTGCCGTGTTTACGTGTCGAGGCCGCAATATGTGTTTAATTTGGAAAGGATAAAGGCCATCTTTGTTAACCACATATTCACCCAAACACTAACCCGATGATATATACCATTTGTCGCCTTCTTTGAGCCTTTATTAGACTTTTTCTTTCGATTAACCGGATGATAGGAGGTGAGGATGGATATGGGAACCAAAAGGGGTTGAAATTTTGATGTAGTTATGATGAGAAAAGTTTCGTTTAGAAAAATACATTTGTGGTGAAGAATAGTACCTTTGTTGTAAAAGATAAACCCTATAAGCTCTAGAAAAGAAAAGAAAAGGAAAAATGTTAAGTTCACTATGAGTGTTGAGCATAAAGGGTCTTTAATCAAAGTATAGGTACCTTCGTGGCATTAAACGCCGATTTAGCACGTTGGGAAAGAAGAGGAAAATGGACAAAGTCCATATGTGTTTAAAAGTATAAATGGGGTGCTTGGAATATTCTTGAGTCACTTAGCCATATTTTATCCTACCTTAACCAATGTGCCTACATTACAACCTATAAAAAGACCTCTTTGATCCTAATTTGAACACAATGACGTGGTGGAGATATTGAGAAACGGCAAGCCTATGGTAAGATGTTGCATTGCATTGATTGTCGAGTGTATACACGTCCTACATTTCTTTATGAGTTGAGTGTATCCTATATTTTACACACATGCCGTTGTGAGGTTGAATTAAATGAGTTTTGCCGTAAATTGTTGTTTGTGTTGAGTTGACTAACGTCGCCATGTGCATTAATGTTTTTGAGCGTTGATATGTTTCGAGGCTCAGAATAGTTATCATCTTTGCTACGCTGATCTTTTCGTTGTGTCTTTGTTTTGGTTTTGTTTGAGGACAAACAATGATTTAAGTTTGGGGTTTGATAAACGCGCATTTTACACGCTTATAGTTGATATTTGAAGATGAGTTTAGCTCGCTTTAATGTGCGTTTACGTATCGATTCTTAATGTTTTATCTATTTCTAGAAGATCATCTTGGGTGTTCTTTGGTATTGTGTAGGTCCATATGTTGAAAATCGAAGCAAAGAACCACGCACGAGCCAATATACACTCGGCTTTATTTCTAGCGACCAACCTAGCGGTCGCTAGGATGGCCGCTTAGGAAACACGGCGAGAACCCAAAGACACCGCGATCGCGATAACGTGCCCGCGAAGCCCGGCGTCGAGAAAGCCATCGGGCGATTTCGCGACTGCTCGAATGGCTAGCGACCGCTAGTCGGTCGCGATCAAGCGAGCGCAAGAGGCGATCATGAGCGAGAGGAGCCTTAGCGAGACTTACCTCGCGACCGCACCTAGCGATCATGAGTGCTCATGAGACCGAGCGGCGAAGACAAATTAGGGTTTGGGGTGTGCCTATATATATGGCAACACCCCCTCGCGCCCCCAACTTCAAAACCACGATTCCAGAGCCTCTTTTCTCAGTTTTTTCATAAGTTTTTCAGAGTTTTAGCTTTAGGTTCCATATATTTTCATTCTAGAGTTGTTTTACGCATTGTTCTTCGTTAGTTTTACGTTTTGTCTACGATCCGGAACGTTTCGTCCGGACAATCTTCTGGTTTCCGTTTTTGAGGTTGGGATTCAAGCCCAACGATTGTTCATCCAACGCTTCATCACGGGTTTTATATATTTAATTTCCGTTTCTATGGTTAAATCGTATTTTATTCCGTTTATTATGTCTGGCTAGTTTTTCGTTCTAATCCTAGGGTTTGCATGATTCGATCCTATATGTTGTGATTCCTGTTATCGCTATTTACCGTCCATGCATTGATTCATGATTCGATTGTGCTTATTTATATGTGTTGTTTTCGATCAATCTCGATGCATATTTAGTTGTCTGTTAATTACGTAATTGTGTTAATTGTCAATCGATATCGAATGCATGATACGAACGAGCCTCAGTCGTAGTCGAGATAGGATATTCGTAGGAAGCATATTCTTTGTGATCCATTTGGGTTGCTTGTTTTCACCTGAGACGTATGAAGAATAGGGGAAACTAGTAATCTCTGACCGCTTTGTCGTAATAGAAATTGTCGGTTATATATGTGATATTCCATCTTATCGGATTAAAATTGGTTAATAGGAATGTAATAATCATACGTTGTGGATAGGATTAATGCAGCCTAGGGTTAGTCGTCTTTATCTGCTTTTAAACATCCGAGTGTTTATTGCTTTATTTTACTTTCTGTTTTGTTACCTTTGCTTTGGATGGATTTCAAGCCCTAAAATCTTACCAAATCATATTTGTTGCTTGATAATGATAAATCTTTGTCGAGTTAGCCCGTGTTTAGCATTACAATCCACGTGGATACGATACTCTTACTTACCTATACTTACACCTTTTCGTGTTAGAAAATTGCGATCAACCTCACGATAAGGTTCAATATCGCGCATAACTTCCTTTTGGTAGCTATCTCAAAAAAATAATAGGTAAACTTGAAATCTCTATCTAAGGTGATAGGTATTGGGACCCTGCAAAGATACGATTTCATTTATGTATGATGAGATAAATTATCGATCTCCGAAATATCCGAATAGACAGAGATGAGCATTTTTATGAGTCAAACCACTACTACCCATATAGTAGTGTTATTTCTTTATATTAATGGCGAAACTCGCTCATAAAATTCATTGCTATGTCATTTCATTTTCATTTGTATCTCATTAAAGATTATAACCTCTTATAAGGTCATTGATACTATGCCTTCATCTCTTATAACCGAGACAATGCTCACAATGAGGTTATAGCTCATTTCATTCTTTACTATCTAATTTTTCTCATAAAACATAATATACTTTAATCTTTGCTTGGGTGGGCGGTATGAGGAATATCATGAGTTTATTCATGATTTCATTTCTAAGCTTTTATTGCTTGAAATGTATATAATCTTTCCTTAGACAATATGACATTGTCGGCGCCTCTTTAAAACCCTCCACCTTCATAGGTGATAATTTATATCACAACTGAAATCTTTATCGATTCGAGTCCTCTTTTCTATCTCATTTTTAAGTCTCTTGTCAAGAAAATTTTAAACTTTTATGGCTTGTGGAGATCTCACAACTTATTCCATATAGGAAGTGTCTCCAAAATTTTGTGCGTACTCTTCTTTGTTATTTCAAGTCGCGAGTTGGGTAATTCTATTCGTGAGGTCTAAGTCATCGCGGTGCGTTGACTATCATCTTTCTCACTTTAATAAGTGGCCTCACATTCATTTATCCATGTAAATTTGATTCCTTCGGAAGACATCATGTGTCTAAGGAATATTCCTTCTTTAAGCCGAAATTCATATATTAAACTTGGCAAAATTTTGCTCGACTCTAAAAGTCCGCAATACAGTCCTTCGATGTTCTTTAGGTTCTTGCTCGTCCTTCATATGGATAAGAACATCGTTCTTAAAGATTTAGACAAAATTGTCTTAGTACATATGGAACACTCGATTTTTGAGGTTTATGAATAGGGCTGGTGTACTAGCTTATCCGAATGGCATGGCTATAATCTCATAGTAACCATATCTTATTCGGAACAATTTTGATTTCGTACATCAGATACCATTTACACATAAGCCTCCATTTTCATATGAGTCTCTCATTATCATAGGACTATGTGTCTCTGAGTGGCTTTCGTCGGAATCGTACCTTTCGCTTAGAAACTTGCCTATTTCCATGTACGTTTTTACCTCATATATCCGACGATCTTTCTCTTTCAAATAGCCAGGGGTCACATTGCTCCCTATTACTTTTTTTTTTTATTCCAGAAGTGCGTGTTACTTTTATCAGAAAGTAAGGTCGATTTGATAACGGTAATTCCCCTAATCCTTGAGGGCGATAAGATCCTGTCCTTTTTGCCATTCTCGTCTCTTTCTGGTATAATAGACGGCACAGGACGTGGGGCGGCATTTGGAACATCAAGGTACTACCGTTCCTTTATGCCCTGCTGTGTAACTTGCCAGGGACCAGGACAAGTACTTGTGGGTGCCGTTCCATATGCATCATATGCATACTTGAGCCTGTTGACAAAATCCTGATAAGTCCGCCCAAGTCTTGGAATTTTCTACTTGGAGAAGATATTCTCTTGATACTTCCTTTGCAAGATCCTGCCAATCTGTTGGCAAACGATGGATAAGTTATTGGATGTCATCCTCATCCATCTCTCCATAGTTACGAGCATTTATCCAAGATGTAGAAATTCTTCCAAAAACTGTCCCAAGCCATGCCCAGTTTATAATAAGAGTCGATACTACATGTGAGTTTTATACTTATAGCCTTGGGTTAACCTTTTACCGCCGACTCCCTTTTCTTACCATCGTAAAGATAGTTCTAGGTGAGCCATCCTTAAATTAAAGCAATTGAGGATCCAAAATCCGCTGCATAGAATTTCAATGGAGAGCTATGTCCGTGCTTTTAATCACGTGAGTGACATCCATTATCAAACTTGCTTCTTGAATTATATCTACGCTCCACATAGATATTATGATCTAACTCATTTGTTAGAACCTTAGGCGATCCTAGGTCCAATTCTAAACTCGAGCAACACTGCGATGGCTATAATTCTCGTATAGGCGAAGAGATTTTCATTTCTCGATCTGCTTACCCCGAATTGGGTTCTATCGCTTTCTACGCATACTTGTGCGATGTTAGAAAACGAAACACCTATATTGAATGTAAAAATTATAAGTATTATGAGAAATTTTCTCATATCTATCGAGCCTTCACGATTTCGAGTTAAATCTGTTTTCGGTGCGAAGTATAGGCTCACAGTCTACGGTGTTCTCGTCTGCTCAATTAAACATCTATTTCGCACATCATTGTCCTTTCCTTGGGACATTATGTTCTCTTGCTATGGCCTTCATTGCTTGCTCACCTTACCCTTCTCGGTGTCGGTACTATTATGCTTTTATCAATAGCATTCTGTGGTTAGGTTTATATCGACCTATCCTTGATATTAATATCTCGATAACTTAATCTCATCGTAGAGATCATGATGTACCTGACACTATCACTCATCTCTGATCCGGTATGAATGATTCAATTTCCTTTTTACTTTATCAATCTTAGGAATATATCTCTCATATATCCTTACTTTAAACTCTTTTCCAGAGAAAATCCTTGTACTGGCATTTAGTGCCATTGTTTGTAATATCCCTTCAGGATATACGTCATTTCTTCTTAATATTTAGTGATTCATCATGCAATTTTGCATAGGATAAAATCCTTTATCCGCTAGGGACATATTATACTTTTGCCTTGACGTCAAATATCTTTACCAAATTCTCGACATTTAATGATTGCTTCATTCCCATGTCAGAGGTACTTAATATTCCACTTTATTGATCGTCACAAAAGTATGAGGGGTAAGATTTACAATCAGATTCATCTCAAGATTCTTCCATGTGAATCTTTTCATTTGTTCTCTTGAAAACATTTCCTTTGCAAACGTCTAAAGAAGCTATTTTGCTTGTTAATTTCTAAGACACACAAGACAAGTGTTTTGTGTCAATACAATTTAGAGTACTAAGATCCATTTCAAATAATGAATCTATTTCTTACTCTGCTTCTTTACTCCAAAGGAATTACTTTACTTATCGAAGTCATAATATCGCTGAAACTTATCTCATATTGTGGCTATCTCATAATTGTATAGCTCATAATTTCTTCACTATTTTTACTTTTGTCCCTTTTCTTGAGCATGGTTTCGAAAGTAATATTACTTTCATTATACTTGATTCTTACTCGTGACTAGAACCGTCATTATTATCATATAGCTTGGTAAGGTAGTACATTTGACATCATAACTTAAATTCCAAGCATCTCATTTGTCTCATGTTCAAATCTCGCGCCGAAAAAGTATTTCAAACTTTTGTGATCGGTAAAGATTTCACATCTTACTCGTGAGATGATGTCTCCATATCTTTAGGGCATGTACTCTCGCCGCTAGTTCCAGATCATGTGTTGGGTAATTCAATTCATGCGGTCTCAGTTGTCGAGATGCATAGGCTATCACTTTTCCACTTTGCATTAACACACAGCCTAATCCATTTTGGAAGCATCTGTATAGACCACGTACTCTTTATCTGCTTCCTAATCGCTATCTGAGGCGATGTTAACTTTTCCTTGAGCGTCTGGAAATTCGCCTCACGTTTATCAGTCCAAGTGAATTTAATTCCTTTTCTGAGTAGTTGGGTTATTGGTCTTGCTATCTTTGAGAATCCTTCAATGAATCTCCGATAGTAACCTGCTAATCCCAAGAAACTTCAAATCTCATTTTGTGTCTTTGGCGATTTCCATTCTTGGACTGCTTCTACTTTGGCCGGATCAACTTTATCCTTCGGTGACACTGATGTGTCCAAGGAACATTACTTCCTTTAGCTAAAATTCACATTTGCTAAACTTAGCAAAATTGTTCATGTCTCAAAGTTTGCGACCTTTGTCACGAGGTGTTCCTTGTGTTCGTCTTCATTGTGGAGATATTTCTCCATACTTGATTTACATCTTGGGCTATCTCGGCCGCTCACACATCTCAATGATTATGATTCCTCAATCTCGTTATCATTGGTTTAACCAAGTCTCAATTACTTGGAATTGATTATGCTCAAGCATAATTTCATTGATTGAGGTATAAAGCGAGAGATTAGATTATCCGAGATGCTATCGCTTCTTTACATATATGTCCTTTGAAAAGAATATCGTGCATCTCCATTCTTTATACATGTTCAACCTACTAAGGAGGTTTTAAGGACAATCAACTATCTTAAAGATAAGTTGTAATTTCTCTCGTTATGTCATAATAAGGGGAAATTATATCCCAAGGATATCATGCACTTCCCTTTACTTCAACTCTTGCATTCTATGCTAAAGAGTATCTCATTCATAACATTTCATTATCATAACATCACATGAAGATATAACTTCATCATTATCAAAATCGTAAGCCCATCGTGGTCATTCATCCATGTGCATCATAGGAAAATATCTCGTCTCATCGAGATCTTATTTACATCATATCTTCTTGATGTCTATCACCTCTCTTGATCTGAAACTTTTAGGTTATCCAAAATAAGTCAACCTACATCGTACCTGATGTTTGTCACTTTACTAATTCAAAACTTAGGCGACAAGATAAGTCAATCTTTATCTTACTTATTGGTCTCTAGGATTGAAGAAATTGCATCATGTCAACTTTCAAAAGATATGGGTTCATGATTCAAGATAACATATTTTACGATTCGAATCCATATATTCTTTGAATTGAATAATTTGGGATCTAGGGTCCGAAGACCAGAATGACGACTACTGAGATTTCTTTGGTCATATGGGTTGGCTAGACCCGTCACAAATATTTTCTCACTCACACAAGGATTTGGTTTCAAATGAACATTTTGTAAATTCTTGGGTTGAAAATTTTCTTCAGAAAAAGTGAGAAACTCATGTGATTTCTCAATTTGAACTAGGTCATGAGTTAAACTCAATGACGTAAATTGGGTAATGAATAGAATTTAAAATTTATATAACATTATAGGTCATCATCAAGGTTCCTCGGTATGTCATAGCGCTCGTACTCTTGGTAATACTACTTTCTAGTATCATTCTAAGATTCTAATCGCACTGAAAAATTCTCGTTCTACAAAACTATAACTAACATCAACTGACTCTCACAATTTCTAGAGAAGGAATCAGGGATTTGGTTCTTCATAAGAATTATAGTACTCTATGATAGAGTGCGTGAGGTGTAAACCGCTCGAAAATCGGAGCTCTAACGAAGGAGAACGAGCTAAAATAAAACATTGCAAAACAGTTTTGCCGATGCCGAGCTCGGGATACCGAGGTCGTAAGCACACCGATGTCGGAGTTGTTGCGGTTATTTTCCAATGCCGAGGTCATTGCCGAGGTTATTGACATAATGACGAAGTCATTAAGGCCGACGCCAAAGTCGAGTCAAGTCGACAAGGTCAACGCCAAGTCAAGTCGAGCAGATGCGAAAGTCGAAGTCGAGGTGGAGGTCAAGACAATGTCGAGTTACAATTTTAATTGTCAAGGTTGAGGTCGTGCATACCGATGCCGAGGTCGTATATGATGCCAAGTTGAAATCGGCGTCGCATATGCCGTCAGTGAATCCGACACAAGTCGAAGGTACCGGCGTCGAAGCCGAGCGAGCCGAGGCGGTCGCATATGCCGAGGTTGTACATGCCGACGCCGAGGTTGTTTTCCGAGTGGAGGTGATCGACCGAGGTCGATATAAATTGGCGAGGTGGATATCACACCGCCGCTGTCAAGTCGTGGCCGAGCTCAGCACCACCGCTCGCTCGCCGAGGTCGCACCGCCGAGCTCAAGTCGGGGTGAACAACCAAGGTCGCAATTCCAAGGTCGACTAGACTCGAGGTCGGATGAACCGACCGAAGCGAAGTCAAAATTATACATGCCGGTGCGAAGCAAGTCGAGTTCAAGGTCGACTAAGCATGATCGCGAGTTCGCCTTTTAACCGACTCTAACGAATTCTTTGATCACATTTTTACTGCTTCCAACGAAGAGTCATAGATGATTTGAGTCCCGCTGTTGCATGTTTTGTTTTGTTTTCTTTGTTTTGTTGTCGACGTTTGATTCCATTCTCGTTATATTTGAACATCTTTTTATTGGAATCGTGATCGTTTTGGTTTTGTGCGGGGAAGGTTCATGTTGAAAGCATTTTGAGCTTGCTTAACCGCGCAGCGCCGGACTCGGGCGTAGCCGGTTGGCTGGTGCGCAGCGATGAGCCTTCGACAAGGCCGCCCCCGCGGTTCCCCTCGTCCGCGCCCGACGCCCTTATTCCGCTGCGCCTGCGTCCGCGTTTCCGTGTCCGGCTGGCGTCCTCAACCCGCGAAAGCAGCGTCCGGAGTTTCCACGCGTCCCGGCTGACACCTATGTACGACTTCGCCCAGTAGTGTCGAAGTCCGCGCTCCTTGCGTCCGGCCTGACTAGCTCATCCGGGGTTTCGCGTCCGGCCGCTGCTCGAGTCCGGCGATGGGATGCCCTTGTTTGCGAAGGCACGAGTCGTGGCGGGATCGAGTCCGGCGCCGTGCGTTAGTTTTGGGCCGATATATATACGTTTTCAACCGAAACCTACCTTGGATTTATTTTCTTTTTCCGTCTTTTGTGTTTTGGCGAGGCAGAGAGATTTCATCGCTATTTTATTTCCATTGCTTTTCCTTTCCTTTCTTCGATCGATTCAAGAATATTATACGGATATTGGATTCGTGCGAAGTTTGCATTATCTATTCCATCGCTCGATTGTTCGTAAGATTCTTCTATTGCTTTATTCCGTTAATCGTTTCGTATTTGATTATTATTGATTTCTTCGTTGGATTATGATTAATTTTGATATTTGTCTCGAGTAATCTTGTCTTCGCTCAATTATTTTAGATTCATGCCTAGGGTTTATAATTTCAATTTCATGTTCTTTGATTTAGGGTTTAATTCTTGCCTAGATAATTTATACGCTTTATCAATTTACGCCTAGTTAATTAAATCTTTCTTTCGTTAATAATTTCTTGCCTAGGTAATCTATCAACCCTTTTGAGATTAGAGTGTTTAGGATTTTAATTGTTTTTGTGTGGCAACTTAGTAGCATACATTAAGTTTTCCTTGAGACGACTCAGGTTAGTTTTCCTATTACAACACCTCATTCGATTATGAGTCAATTAAGAGTATACTTTTAGTTGAAACAAATTTTGGCGCCGTTCTTTGGGAACACTTTAGGCGCTTATTAATGTTGCATTTTTTCGCTTTTATTCTTCTCCTTGCCTTTCTTATTTTGTACCGCAGATTGCGTTTGATCTCGTTTGTTGAGTGTTGTATGCAGGGGCGTGAAGCTTTAAATCCTAGATTGGCATCCCGTTGAAGTATACTTGCAAGTTGAGCAAACCGCGAACGCCTAGTGTGGCGACTTTGATCACTCAGTTGTGATAGTTTATGTGAGGCAGTTCTCTCACGGTTGAAAGGGGTTTTACCATCGTCGACAATTTTTGTTTGAAGAGTTCCTTGAGGGTCATGGGTGATCGAATGAACAACAATCATGACGGAGCGCTGTCCTCGCTCGATGGGGATTACTTTCGCCTAAGATAGGGAGACTACAAATCGATCGTCTTATGCCCGCGACGCACGTGGGTATGAGTTGAAGCCTAATCACTCAACCTCATTCCTACTTTTCCGGCATGGCAAATGAAGGCATACGAGTTTTATCGAGAGAATATAATCAAGTGGTGCGGTCGTTTCCTCGATGGGCACGAGCGAAACGGTGAAGATGCGTTTTCTCTTACTGAAGGATAAAGCCAAGTCTTGGCTTATGAGTTTTCCACGCGACTTCTCGACAAATTGGAATTATGTGGTGGAGCGGTTCATGTTGAGGTTCTATCCGCAATAGAAGACCAAGGATCTTGATCAAAAATTATGACATTCAGCGGGATCTTGATGAGCCGTTTCATGAAGCGAGAGAAAGATTCAAGGAGCTTCAAAGGCAATGCCGCGTCACTTCTTCCCGCTTGTTACATTATGCCAATTCTTCTACGATGGGATCACGAAATCCGATCGGGAAAAGGCATACTGACGCAGGGGGCAACATAGCTCATATCACGCCCGAGGCTCTTGGCGAAATCTTTGATGTCATGGCGAGCAATTCCTCCGATGCATCGAGCACGCGTCGATCTTACATCAATTCATTAGAGCACGGATCGGTTGACGAGGCGGATGGCATGACTCATGAGAGAGATGAGCGAGATGAAGATGAAGCGGTGAGTTCCTTCACTACCCCAAGAGTTCGCTGCTCCTTCTCGAGAATTCGGCGCATCCTCTCGGGATCTCTCGATGCATCCTTGTAGGTTGCATGGAAATGGGACATCTGATGGATATGTGCCCTAATATGGGATACCGGTCTATGAAGGCGGAGTAGGCGTATTCTATGCAAGGTTTCGGTCTCGACCACCTTATGAGCCGAGGCGAACTATGAGCAAAACCGGTCAAGAAGACTCAACTTCAAGGAAGAACCGAGCCAAGGTCGGGGTTCGGTTCAAACTCATGAGACTCGGCGCCTCGCACTGCAGCGGTACCCACCGCGATACCACAACTCGGTATCCGCCAAAGCAGCGGGGTTATGGTCATTTGTATCGGTAAGACTAACAATGACCATATCGACAACCGTCATATCCGTAGTATCCTTATCGGCCAGCGACCCACCGCCATCTCGGTACCCTTACCCAGCGGCGGCCTCCCACTTGCGCGGTGCCTCGGCAACCTTACCAACCTCCACAGCGTCGACATGCTCCTCCGAAATCATCGATGGAGGATAGTTTAACGCATTCATGCAAGAGTAAGTTAGCGAGGAAGCACAAGACACGACCATTAAGCGTCTTGAGAGTGCGATTGGGCGGATCTCAGTCTTTGTCAGCAAATCGACAACAACAGCAGCAGGGGAGGATAAGGGGCGAGGGTTTCAGCACACCAAGCTCAAGCTGTTGTTCTTCGAAGTGGGAAGAAGGTTGATAATAAGTACAACTTCCGAGATTGTGGAAGAGCAGATAGTGGAAGAGAGTGGTAGTGGAGAAACCGAGAGTTGAGGAGAAAGTGATTGAGGAGGAGCGGTAGGCAGTGCGGTTACAAGACGGCAAATCCATATAAGCCTCAGGTGCCATTCCAGAGCCGATTGATAAATGAGAAACAAGAGCGGCGGTTCTCGATTTTTACAAAATGCTTTCCAAAGTTAATGTGAATCGCATCTTTGGATGTGATCATAGCGTTCACGCCTATGTTAAGTTCTTGAGAACTTGCATCAAAGAAGAGGAGGTTTGTCGACAATGAGTCGGTTATGGTATACGAGGTGGCCAACTCTATTATGCGTGCAACCACCGCCACCCAAACAACGGGACCCAGGTAGCTTCGTCATCACAATTGCTTTGGGAAATGGTAAGGAAGCAACAGGTATGCTAGATTTAGGAGCTGGTATTAATCTTATGCCTTACTCTATTTTCAAGCAATTAGAATTAGGAGAGTTGAAACCTACTGGTATGAGTCTACAGTTAGCCGATCGCTCTGTCCGCTACCCTAGGGGAATTGTAGAGGATATTCTTGTACGTGTGGGTGGTTTGATTGTACCTGTGGATTTTGTGGTGTTAGAGATAGGCGATGTGCATGAAAATGGTCGAGACCATACACTGCTATTAGGGCGACCTTTTATGGCCACTACTAATACCTTGATTGATGTGAAAAATGGAAATATTAGGATGACCGTCCTAGGGGAGACTATGTCATTTTCGGTGCATAATAATAAGGCCGTACCATCAATTAATTGAATTAGCTGTTCTTTTATAGACTCGATTGATGCATGGCGAGATTTCTTTTATGACAGGATCACAGTGGAGGAAGTATCGAGGGATCGGCAACACGGAGGAAAGGCTCATGTTGGGCAATTTGAAAAACCGATTAAGGAAAGGAGATTCCACAGGCGAGAAGTTAGAGTTGAAGGAGCTTCCAAAGAATTTGAAGTATGTCTTCTCGAGGATAATGAGCGAAGCCCGTGATCATCTCTTGAACTCATGAATACCAACAATCTCTGTTGGTCTCCGTGTTGAAAAGACATAAGCTCGCTTTCGGGTGGAGTTGGCGGATATCGGAGAATCGATCCTGCCATGTGCATGCATAAGATCTGACTTGAAGATGGGCGGTGCGAAAAGGATGGGCAGCGGAGACTTAACCCGTGCTCGGTGAGGTAGTGAAGAAGGAGATCTTAAAGGCGCTAGCGAGAGGAATCATTTTTCAATTCTTGACAATGAATGGGTTAATCCGATCCATATCGTGCCCAAAGGAGGAATAACAAAGTGGTCATGAGAAAAATGAGTTGGTGCCCACGAGACCGTCCTTTCGGATGGCGGATGTGCATAGACTATCGGAAGCTTAATGCTTCCACCAAAAGGATCATTTTCCCTTCCTTTCATTGACCAAATGTTAGATAAATTGGTCGGTAATGAATTTTCTTGTTTTCTTGATGGCTTGTCGATTCTTACCAGTTGCTATAGACTGGCGGATCAATCAAGACAGCGTTCACAAGTCCATTTGGGACATATGCTTTTCGAAGGATGCCATTCGGACTCTGCAATGCTCGGTACTTTTCAGCGATGTATGATGTCATCTTTTTCGACATGATAGGAGATTTTGTAGAGATCTTTATGGATGATTTTTACGTGTTTGGATCCTCGTTTGATGTTGTTTAGAAAAGATTGAGCGTGTACTTAGTGGTTGTGTGGAATCTGATCTTACTCTAAGTTGGGAGAAAAGTCATTTTATGGTCCGTAGTGGCATTGTGTTGGGACACATCGTGTCTAGTCGGGGATAGAGGTTGATGAGAGCTAAAGTGAAGGTGATTGAAAAGTTACCCCGCCAAATGATGTTAAAGGAATAAGGAGTTTCACAGGTCACGTTGGTTTTACCGTCGTTTCATTAAGGATTTTTCTAAAACATGTCAACCCTCGTAGATCATTGGCTCATGATTCTCCTTTTAACTTTGATAATGATTGCCTTGTTGCTTTTAATGCTTTAAAGGGCGAAACCTTTACACATCGTTGTTGGTCTAATTGGTTTTCCTTTTGAAATCATGTGTGATGCTTCTAATTACTCTTGTAGGGCTGTCTAGGTCAGCGGGTTGATAAAATGTTACGTGTGATTTACTATGCAAGCAACTCTTAATCCTGCTCAAGTAAATTATCTGACTCTTGAAAAAGAGATCTTCTTTGTGATTTTTGCTCTCGATAAGTTTTGTGCTTACATAATTGGTTCTAGAGTAATAATACATAGTGATCATGCGGCCTTAGATATTTGTTGACCAAACCCGGGCCAAGCTCTAGACTTATTAGATGGGCGCTCTTGTTGCAAGAATTCGACTTAGAAATTCGGGATAGGAAAGGTAGTGAGAATGTGGTTGCCGATCATTTATCTCGATTAGATAGTCCCCATCCCGATCTACTATAGGTCCCGTCACGAGTCCTTCCCTTATGAGCATGCTTATAGTGCCTCTTCTATGCCTTGGTATCTTGACATTGTTAATTATTTAGCATGTGGTGAGTTGAGGCTGACCTTACCTCCCAAGAGAAAGCGTTTTCTTTCTGTGCGGCGATATTATTGGGAGGACCCTATCTTTTAAGTTAGGGAAGGATGAGGTTATCCGTCGATGTATTCGGATGAGGAACACACCAGGTCCTTGAGATGTGCCACCAAGCTCATTGTGGTGGACATTTTGGAGGACAAAATGGCTGCGCAGGTGTTACAATCGAGGTTTATTTTGGCCACTCTTTTCAAAGATTCTCATACATTACTATGTCTTGTGATCGGTGTCAAAAGTGGGGTCAATTGGACGTAGGAGCGAGATGCCTCTCAACAACATCTTAGTAGTTGAGGTTTTGATGTTTGGGAATAGATTTTATGGGACCTTTCCTAAATCTATAAGAATGCAGTATATTTTGCTTGCCGTTGATTATGTGTCCAAGTGGGTTGAGTATCCCACTAGGACATGTGATTCTACATTGTGCTCAAGTTTGTGCGGAAAACATCTTATGTGGTTTGGTTTCCACGAGCAATCATTAGTATGACGGAAAGCACTTACGCGATAATTGTTTGAGAAACTAATGAAAAAGAATGGAATCGGACAAAGATCGCCACCCGCTACCACCCACGGACTTGGTCGGTGAAGCAGTGTCGACAAATCGAGGCATCTCGAGAAGACCGTGCAGCCCTCAAGGAATATTGGGCCAACAAGGCGGCGCTCTATGGGCTTACCGTGCAGCGTCTGAGCATCTTGGGAATGAGCCCATATCGTCTTGTGTATGGGAAGGCGTGTCACTTGCACATGGAGGTTGAACATAAGGCATATTGGGCCATCAAGAGTTCGAACTTGATCCTCTAAATCCTTGAGAGCATCGCTCTCTCCAAATGTCCGGGTGGGCGAGCTCGTAATGAGCGTGTGATGATGCGGCGTATCTATAGGATAAGGTCGAAGCTTCATGATCGTCGAATCGTGCATAAGTTTGAAGCCGGAATGAAGGTTTGTTATTCAATTCTCGGTTGAAGCTTTCCCGGAAAGTTGAAGTCTAGTTGGGTGGCGTTTATCATCGAAGAGTGGCCGTATGGTTCGGTTGTGCTCGATAAAGAAGGATCGAGCCAGATGGTTGAGGTCGATGGTCGGCAGTAAGCTCTACATGTAGAGGGGTCAGAGCCTCCTTTACGGTGGAATCTATTTCCGTCGATCCTTGATCGTCGAGTTTGTCAAGCTAATGACGATGTGGCGCTTCGTGAAGCAACCCGTTTCCTTTCGTTGTGTTCGTGCTTTCCTTTGTTTTTTTTTTCTTTGTTTGCGTGTTTATTTCGTTTTGTGGTTTATGTAGTGCGAGAATGGATGTAAAAGTGGGCAGCAAAATTCCGTCGAGGAGGTACGAGGCGAAACCGGCCAGGTGCGCATTATCGAGAGAAAAGAATGACAGTGGCGCCCCAGTGGCAGGGCCAGGACAGCCGGGCCAGAGGGTGGATAAATTAGGACAGTGAGTGATACCCGTGGCGGTGTGATGACCGGGACAGCGGTGTTTATCTTTGTGGGCGATGGTGACCCGGTAGCAGACCTTGATGAAACCATGTGGGTCCTTTATTAAAAATAATAATAATAATAATAATAAATAAATAAAATTATATATATATATAAATGAATTAGGGTTTCTCCCTTGCAGCTTACTCTTTTCCTCTAAATGAATTCTCCCTCGCTCAGTCCGAGCTCATCCTTCTCCCTCTCCGTCGCGCCTACATCTCGCCTCCCCTTCTGAGTCCGGCGTTCCCCTGCGCCCGGCGCGCCTCACATACCCATTCCGTCCGTGTTTCGCCTCGGCGACACACAAGTCAGCGCCGTTTCGTTCTCGTCCGTGGCCGCCACGCTCGAAGCTTCCGTCAAACAATTCATTTCGGCCGCGCCTCGTTCCTCGGCGCGCATTCCGTCCGGCGCCTCGCATCCACCGGCGCCACGCGTATACATCCGTCCGGCGTTTTCCTCGGCGCCCGCGCCACACCAACTTCATTCCGTCCGGCGGCGCAAGTCTCGCCCAGCGCCTCGCTCCGTCGGTGCCGCCCTCGACCAGCGCGCTTTCACTTTCAGCCTCGCTCGCCTCGGTCCGGAGGCCTTGTCCGTCCGTGACTCGGCTCTTCCGGCACACTCATCCGTACGATTGCCCTCTTGCATTCACTATGGTTCGCACTAAAAATACTGGATCCACTCCGCCATCCTCAAGCCGATGATGTTCGATGGAGGAACAACGAGGATATTAGCGTTATGTACTGCCACCTTCCCAATTTATAATTGATTGGAAGGTACACACTATCGTCGCTTTGCATTTGAAATCACACCTCGCGTCAATTATTTGGCAATTGATGCAAGTCTAGATCTTGAGGATAGGGTAAAGTATTTGAAAATTTTGGGTTTGCTACAATATGCTTTGATGGACTTACACGTTATAACCCATTGTTGCTTGAATTATATTGCACGATGTGTATTGATGATGAATCGATTCTTTGTCTTGTAATGCATTGGGGCGAGTATGTTAAACGCCTCGTATAATGAAGGGGTTTTGGTTTCCGACTTAGTGCGTGGTGTGCGAATTCTTTCAATGTTAGAGGCACGGAAAGAGCTATCGAGTTTAATAAGCGGTCATCAGCCGGAATGCAGTGGGTTTATCAAGGATGAAGCTTTGGTAATGGTCCACAAGTTCATAGCTTTCAATGTTTTGGAAATGAGCAGGCAAATAAGGTGAATCTTCTTTGAAGTCTTCCTGCTAACATGTCTTTGTAAAGGCGAAGATTTTGCCGATATACTTTATTTGGGACCACTTGCAGGTGATCGGTGGCGAAATGTAGGCCGACCACATGCCAAATCCCTCTTGATGCAGCGGTGAGCTTAAGGATCATAAATAACGATGGGCGACCAGTTCGGGCGAATCATATCGACCTAAGATGATTGATCTTAGTAGTGCGGCGCTCCTTTGCCTACGAGACTCTGGTACCTCGGCATCGGAGGAATTGCGTGAAGCGATATATGTTGGCACGATGCGGCGGCCCAGAAGGCGACGGCCCAGCGGCGGTGCGGGACCATCACATGCACCTCGGGTGATATGATCATCTATGATACCACCGTACCATCGGATGAAGACCGTGACCCGACGGTCACGGGAGGGATCTGAGCCCTTGTGGCGGCGATCTGTCGGCGCGGTTCCTTCCGGCAATACTCGCCGGGCCAAGTATAGTTCTTTTCGTGAGGTTTGGTCGGTTTAGGGTGAATTAGGCGGCCTTTGGACGAGTTCCGTCGAACATAACTTCTCGGTTTGATCAGCAAAATCAGCGTCTTGTGAGCGGAATCAATTATGCACGAGCAAAACCGTATTGGAACACATATAACGGCGGATGATTGGCGAGAATCGGTAGCCGCCCTCGAAGCCAGTGGAGCATGGACTACCTTTCATGTTCCTCCTCCCTTGCCTTACGACCAGTGATTCTTCACTATTGGGCGTTCAATTTTCCTTTTGTTTGTATTTTGTTCGTTTCCTTTTTAGTTGTTTTGCTTCTCTCTTTTACTGTTTTTTGTAGGCCTTGTCTTTTGTTGCTTCCCATGCGTTCCGTTAAATGCCTTGAAGTCTCCTCCTTTTCTCTAATATTTTATATCTGATGAGGTCCTTTTTGTTTTTAAGTGTGGGGGGTTTCTGTCGATTTCTGTCATTGTTGTGTTTTGTCGTTTCTTAACTTTTGTTGGATTAGAGCGATTTTATCTTCTTGAAATCAATGGTGTATGAAGAATTATGCCTTAAGTTGAATTAATTGCGTTTTGATCTGAATTTCTTTGCATCTTGGTATATGGTTTTAGTTTAATGAAACTTAGGTGTCAATTTGAGCGTGGGACATAATTAGAAAATTTGTGTTTAGACAAGGTGTGTGATCGGATGTCATTTGCTTCGTAAATGGAACCCGTCTCTTGTATGATCTTCGAAAAAGTGGACGATAAAAAAAAAAAAAAAAAAAAGAAAATATGTCGTTATTGTGAAATAAGTGGGCTTAAAATTCGAATAAGGGCTCTACCCTCTTGCTTGTGTTGTCTCGAATGGAGACTCTTTGCTATGGTATAGATATCTCGTTAGGATACTCGGTGTACAACTTGAAGGTTCCACCTAACGATTATTGTCTATAATCGGTTTTAAGTTCCCGTGTTCTTATTTGTTGTTGTCATTTGAGATATCTTACATGAAAGGGAACCATATAAGTTGTATATTGATTTACGAAAGCATGTTGAGTCGAAACACGACTATTCTATGATTAGTCACATGTTTGGATTGATAAATGAGGATCGTTGTATTGAGAACTATGTTATTGAGATGCATTGAAAGGATGTGAATATGTGATTAATTCTATTTGAAGTATTGATTCTATGTGTACCATTCCTTTCGAAACTAAGATTTGCTCGAGGACAAGCAAGAGTTAAGTGTGGGGTGTTGTTTTGCATGTTTTGTTTTGTTTTCTTTGTTTTGTTGTCGACGTTTTGATTCCATTCTAGTTATATTTGAACATCTTTTATTGGAATCGTGATCGTTTTGGTTTTGTCGAGGGAGGTTCGTGTTGAAAGCATTTTGAGCTCTTAAGCGCGCAGGGCGGACTCGGCGTGGCCGCTGTTGAGTGCGCGTTGCATCGCGAGCCTTTCGACAAGGCAGCGTCCGGCGGTTCCCTCGTCGGTGCCGCCGCCCACTTATTCGCTGCGCCCGCGTCGGCGTTCCCGTGTCGGCTGGCGTCCTCGACCAGGCGCGCCAGCGTCCGGGTTTCCAGCGTCCGTGGACACCTATGTCGACTCGTCGGAGAGTCATGGTCCGGCCTCATATCCGTCCGATGCGAAGTGTCGAACTTCGTCCGAGAGTCGGCGAGTCCGGCGCCTCCTTGCGTCCGTATTGGCTAAATCCGGTAACCGTCCGTGCTCGGCTTGAGTCCGTGATGGGATGCCCTTGTTCTGGCCATGGTCCGTATTTGGGATCGAGTCGGCGCCGTGCGTTAGTTTGGGCGATATATCGTTTTCAACGAAAACCTACCTGGATTTATTTTCTTTTTCCGTCTTTTGTGTTTTGGCGAGGCGGAGAGATTTCATCGGTTATTTTATTTCCATTGCTTTTCCTTCTCTTTCTGGATTGATTCAAGAATATTATGCGGATATTGGATTCGTGCGGTTTGCATTATCTATTCCATCGTTCGATTGTTCGTAAGATTCTTCTATTGCTTTATTAGTTAATCGTTTCGTATTTGATTATTATTGATTTCTTCGTTGGATTATGATTAATTTTGATATTTATGCGAGTAATCTTGTCTTCGTTCAATTATTTTAGATTCATGCCTAGGGTTTATAATTTCAATTTCATGTTCTTTGATTTAGGGTTTAATTCTTGCCTAGATAATTTATACGCTTTATCAATTTACGCCTAGTTAATTAGTCTTTCTTTCGTTAATAATTTCTTGCCTAGGTAATCTATCAACCTTTTGAGATTAGAGTGTTTAGGATTTTAATTGTTTTTTGTGTGGCAACTTAGTAGCATACATTAAGTTTTCCTTGAGAGGCGACTAGGGTTAGCTTTCCTATTACAACACCTCGTTCGATTGTGAGTCGATTAAGGTATACTTTTAGTTGAAACACCTACCATGCGTGAACTTCAAATAAAAGATCATTCTTGTGTCACTTATCGCATAGTGACATTCACTATCTTGACATCTTTTTCAATTCGAGCTTGAATTTTCTTCTCGTCTATCGATTCGAGATTCGGGATGGAATAAAATTCTAATAATCCATAACCCATGTTCTTACGCCAATTGGGATCATGCGTCTTAAGCATTCTACGTTCTTTTAGGATAACATACCGTCATCGTAAACATCTTTGGGATTTGAAATAAAGTTTTAAATATTCATATCAATAAATTTTTGTTGATTTACATGATTCAATCATTTTATCGAAAAAAATTGTCCATACATTCTCGTATGACATTATCATACGTTGGTGGCGAGCCAGCGACTTTCATTATCAATTCTCATAACTTCATTTGGGATGACAATATCATTAATCAAAACAATATGGAGAATTGAAGAATAAAATTTCAATATAGCGAACATAGTTCGTTTTAAACACTCATATATCTTGTGAAAAATTTCAATCAATAATCCGTCAATCAATAAATCATGGTTATTTACAACCTTTTCATTTCATTTTATCGATAATGTTCTCGACAACAAATCAATTCATAAATCATTTATATAATGTTCTATCGACACAAATCAAATTCATAAATCTCAAATTTTTCTTTTCAGATGAAAATAATTTACCTTTTCGATTGAGCTTGATGTGATGGGTGTCGGCGGTGTGGTGACATCTAAGTCTAGTGACTCAATCTAGACTTAACTACGAAAAGAGGTTTTGGATTGAAAATGACGATACGATGCCACTTTATGTGACCCTAAATCTAAATGCGATTTAGCGAGGGCTAATACTTGGAATAATAATCAGCTTTAACCAATATATACAAGAACTCGTATGTTACGGGCGTATTCAACTAACAACATCATAAAATAAATTAATTGATTTCAGCGGAAAAAGCGTGTGAATACACATATGGCGATGTGTATTCGAGTTTCTAAGGTATATCGTATTGAAAGGGGTTCATTGCTCAAACACGTCTCCGTCCATCATCACTTTCAGCTGCGCATTTAAAAACAAATATGCGGTGAGTACAAGATTACTTTCGGTGGCTCATGCGAAATAATTTATCAAGTTTAAATTACTACGCCCGTCACGGTAACACCGGGTTTTAATTGAAAATACTCGCTTACTAAATATTTTCTTTCATTTCCATAAAGACTAAATGCGGCGGACATTTTCCTTGTATGTATGATCCATATCCATCACAATAATATCATTCTAGCAGTTCCATGTTGGAGAGGCCTCCTCTCCTGACGCGTGACGACCGAGCACCTTCGGCTACGATCAAAATAATCGGTGCACAAAATCGGGCCGTCTCGGCCACGGGATCACAATTCTCCATCATCATTGGGGTCTTCCAGAATCTGAATTCAAGAATGTCATAAAGTGGGAGCTACCCGACATTGCATCAACAATCATCGATTGGATACATACACAAAACATAAACATTTGGGCGGTAATTAAATAAATCGGTTCATAAATATTTGCTTGCAATAAGCATCATAAATAAATCATTTGGTAAATTCTACCGGTTTAGTATAGTAAAGCCGCATTTACTTTTAAACTTGATTTTCGATACGTGCTCTCCCTGCAGTTTGTGTGAGCCTTCCGCGTCTACCTTTACGCAAAAATTTCACGTTTATGCGTTGTACGCTTTTAAGATTTTCAAAGTTCATTGACTTTGATAAATAATATAATAATTAGAAGTTTAATAAACTTTATCGTCGTTTCAGCGCGTATTTCAATAAAATAATTCTCGTGTCGAGAGGCGTAATATGATCTGATCTCATTTTAACCTTTTAGGTTAAATAATTAACATATAATAACGTTATTGATAAAATGATTTCAACTATGAAATCTTTTCTCTGATTGAGATATTAGGATAAAATGTCGTTTTTCACGTATTAGCGTATTTAACGAGCATTATCTCGTGCGTCGATTTCAGTCAACCTTTTGACTTTTCGTATAAATCTTCAATAAAACATATTTTAATTAATAAAATCAATATAAATCGATTTTCATTCGATTTCTTTTCATAAAGCTTTAATACTCGATTTTCACGCAAATCGATAAATTTGATTAATATTTTCTTTCAATATTAATATTTTAATACATTAAGCATTATTTATGTTTTTAACTTATTTATTTAATATAATGTTTAAATCATAAACATAATATTCTATGTTTAATAATTCTCAAAAATTTCAATTATGTCTAATATATTTTTAGACATATAATAAATTATTATTCTTGATTAAAAGAATTAAAATTCCTTATATCCAAACATATAGCTCACGGCTATATCAAAATTTTTCAACCTTGTTCCAAAATCCTTTAAATCATATAGTGTATTATTTTACACTATGATCATTAATATATTAATATCACTATAGAAAAATTTGGAACACACATATATACATTATATAGGTCACGGTTTTTACTCAAATAAATCGAAATTTTTCCAAAATTCTAATAATTATACGAGGCTCGATATCAATATTATAACATAATTATAACCTAAGGTTTAATAAAATCAAACAATACACCTAAGTTCAAACCATAGCTCACGGTTACTTAGGGTATATCAAACAAACAATTTTATAAAATCTATAAAATTACACTATATATGTGCTATCATATAGCACTAATACATCAATATCATGTAATAACATAGTATAAACCATTAATCCAAGCACCTAGTTCTCGGCCCTAATAAAAATAGGTATATAGGTCAAAATTCTAATAAATTCCTACATCGCTAATTAGTACCTAGATCAACAATGTGCTATTATATCAAGCATATAAAAATATATACCAGGTTGATACTCGTATCATTTTACTATTTAAAAAATTTCACCAATGGTTTCCAAAATTCCTAAATTAATATCATGCACTCCTACAACACTATAGATCAATAATCGAACCTTAAATCATACCTAGAAAATTCGAACATCGTCAAAATAATTTAAATAAATTGCTAAGCTTGGAAATAAATAATCTATGCACATTATTAACATATGTAACATAAATCTAAACTTATAACAATGCATGATTTATTGCATAAATAATACATGCTAAAAATAATAATTTAAGCGTAGGATTATTGAAAAAATTAGGTTTTGGAAGCTTGTTAGATATCTAACCTCGTTATCGGTCGATCGGTTGTAGGATAAAGAGCTCAAGCTATTTGAAGATAAAGGGAAGAAAGAGTTTGGTTTTCTTTGGAGGTTCCGTGATGAAAGAGGAAGAAATGAGTTGTGTTTGTGTGCTAAGACATTATATACTTAGGCAATTTAACACAATTGAAACAACACGTCTCATGCTCCTCTCGGCTCTCTCACAATTGACACAAATGAATTAGACTTAGTCAAGAATGAGGTCATACCTAACAAATATCTCTTACATTCATTAACTACTTTGAAGCTTTATTAAAGCTTTTGGGATAACAAAATAAAATTTTGTCCCAAGTTCATATCTTTGTCGACTTGGTGCATGGGATAGAGAATTCAGATTTTTGGTGTTGTAACTACTAGTGTATTTATTACACTCTTTCCCAAAAAATAATACACTCAGTGTATTAAATCAAAATCAAAATTGTGTACAAAATGTCGAAATAATCGGCAATAATACAAACATATTGCTAGTGTATTTTCATCTACACATTTACTTGGTAAGTGTGTATTAATACTACACTTAAGAAATATCACAAATTGAATGATCAAAATTAAAATAATCTATGTTATAAACAATAGGGAATTCTCGTTACATAATATTAATGCCCAATAATCCATTTCATGCTATAAGTAGATATATAGCATAATATATATCCTAGATGATAAATTATATCATAGAAAAATTATTGGAATCAATCCATAAGTAAAACCCTAATTCTCGATTTAGGGTTTTGAGGTAAATAATCAAAATATCATTCCAAAATTTTCTAGCATTAATTCAATGCTAAATAATATTCTAATTATATAAAATAATCATAGAATTTAAATATCATAATTCCTTGATCGTTGAACTTGATTCTCAAGTCATCTCTAGCGATTAACGTTCGAAGCGTTTCAAAGCGTTAAATATCGACTCATATCAAAATGGTGAAATAAAGCTGATTCTGACTCTATTAAATATATTCAATAATAATGGAATTAAATTCTAAGCTTAAAAACTTAGAAAACATCACGAGCATTAAAATATCGATCGTGTCGACACGAAATATCTGGTTGAAATCGTTACATATTAGTATTTCTCAATTCCATTCATTTGTGAATAAAATATAGAATTTATCATTCAACAATAATCGAAATCATTATTCGATATATTAATAATCAAATTATCATAATAATACTCTAATTTACGAAATTAATATAAATAATTAGGCGTTTAAATAATCGGGTATTACAAGAGTATTCTTTGAAGCGTCTACGGTGGAGTTACTCTATCTGTAAGTTTATGATTATAATAATTGTACGTGTAGCATTATAGCATGTTATTATTATTAGTTGTGTGGTGAATCATTGCCTCACGTGTGGCGTATATTTCCTATGTGGCGTAGCACGTGTGGCTTGTATGGCGAATCATAGCCTATGTGGCGTGCTTTGTGGCGGATAAAAATTAATGGTTGACGGTTGATCGGATGGAAATGAGTCTACTTTCTCCGTTCTCTCGGGGTCAGCAGATCGATCGATTTTCGTTAGGTAATAAATCGATAGAAGCGAGGAGTTAACGTGGTTCGATCTTTAAAATAGATCTACTCCGGGCAGAGAGAGTATGTGTTTGAGTGTGTGAAGCGATTACAAAGGTGTAGATCCATTTCTTCTCTAATCTAGCCTCTGTTATACTGATGATATTGAGTTCGACTCTGTCTGAAGTCTTCTCTTATAAGGTTCTTTTAGATATGCATCCGAGAATTCCTTTAGATATCCGAATCTTCTCGTCTCCACTTGAGATTTGAGTTGTAGTTGGTTTAGGAGTCTTCTTGGGCGAACTCGTCTTGGTCGGAGCTTCTTTGTTGGGGCCTTATTTATATTGGGCCGATCTTGGAGCCTAGTAGTTGGGCGTGTCCTATCACGTCCACGAAAAAAGGCGTAGAAGCGAGGTTGTAATGGATGGGGATAGTGCATGACATCACCGAGATTAGTGATCGCGCGTATAGTCTGCCGAGCTTGTATGCTCGGCTCAATTAACCAGTCGAATACTTGCCGTCTTGCCGGTCTTATGCCGAGCTTGTATGTCGCTTAGCTTGATTGGCAGTCGAATACTTGTCGTCTGTTGAGGTCTTATCTTAGAGAGCTTGTATGTCGCTTGGCTTTGGTTGGCCGGTCAGTACTCGTTGCCTTGCAGGGTTGATTTCAAAATCTCATAGAAGTCGGATAATGGCGTCGTGGTTGAATGTGTCGTCGATCCGAGGGCCAGGATAACACGATGTCGAACATGGAACACATCGCCTTCATTTAATGCGTCGGCGGTTATGGTCCGATAAAGTGCACATTTGGAATAACTACGATCGCCTTTTGCCATTTCACTTTTCGCGTTCGACTTTTAAACTTCAAAAGTTCTTTGCTTTACGGCAGCGAGTTCGTCCACCATTATAGATTCTTCGTCGGAGTTGACGCATCCCGATTTCATACATAAAACGATAAGTGATTTATGGCTTCTTCATCATCTTAGGAGTCACACGGCCGTAAAGGCCTTGATTTGATGTCGCCACCGGATTCGGTGGCTTTAGAAGATTTTACTATTGATTCCCACTTCCCCTTCGTGTAATGTAGTTTTCCACCTTGGAGGATTTTGGTAAGTTTGACATTTCCTTCGTGTCTAGAAGCTAGAGTAATAGAACTTGCTACTAGATTTTTATTCCAAAGTCTGTCGGGTTGGTGTTCCCACGGCGGAGGATAGAACTGCGCCTCCGGAGGTTTTGTGACGATCTATGAAAGCGACCTTAAGTCTTGATCTTCGCCTTCCCTTTCCTTCCGTATATGCGAGCGCAACAAATGTCGGCAAATCTTGATAACGCGAACTCTTTTCGGCGATGGTAACCTTGGCGTTTATGCCCATCGCCATAACTTTCCTCTTACCTTAGGACTTGTCCTTAGGTTTTCAATTCAAATCTAGCTCGGGGTGGTACTTGTCACCTCGGTAGCGGTTTCAAAGTGAAAACCAAGTCAAAATCTCGAATTGGTAGAAGAAGTTATTCTTTTGTCGATTTGAGGAATCCTTCGATTCATACGGAATCGATAGTGGCGGGCGAGGTCATTGATGGCGGCGGTGACCTCGGAGGCATTGCGAAGGGCGACCAATCGATGAAGTTTTTACGGTGAGCTCATTCTTTGAAATTTGCCGATTATGATCCTACTACCGCGGTGAAGCCGGTGAAGGGTGAGGCCCCACACTTTAGCTGTTTGATTGATTCATTGTTATATGCTCTTACCATTGATTTCAACTTGGTGGAATTTGTTCCTTGAGGAAGAGGAAGAGGTTGAGGTCGATCTTGAGCCATCAATATGGCGTCGAGAACCTTGTCAGGGGCCTCTTGAAGGGGCGAAGAGTGGTGAAGTTGACTCGCCCTGCACCTCCACCACAGAAGGAGGGTGTTTTCCCCTCGTGCCGCGACGGTATTTGTAAGATCATACTTTTCGAGTCGTCGGTCGTTCCACGAGGTAATGCATTGTGATCGCGCGGCTGAGTTGTGTATTGATGCTTTTGTTGGCGTTGCTAACCACATGGGGGACCGAGGGCGTGAAGGTCCGGTGGCGTCCACCTAGTGATGGATCACTGAGCGATGCCGTCGTCCGATTCGAGCAAGTGGCTCGCTCGGCTCGGGGCGGAGGAAGAAGACTCTCCTCGTAAGCAAGGTGGCGGGCGAGGCTCGGGATGCGGCTAAGAGGAGGCCCTTTGCTAAGGCAAGGCGGCGGCCGAGTCGCTCGGTGAAGGCAGGTGGGCGGCCAAGTGTAGGGAAGCCGAGTGGCGGCCTCGCGAGGAGCTCAGGCCGCCCGCGAAAAGGCTTTATTTTATGCGAAACAAATTACGTGTTTCGATCTTTTTCGGGTAACAATCGAACAACGATGAATCTGAAGCATTACATCGGGGCTACCATCGACAACAATAACGGCGGGGCGTGCGAGGTCGGCTGATAAAAGCCTAATAAGGAAAGCTGACCCCGAAGGTGCGTTGAAAGTCTCGATGGCGAGGCCGTCAATCTGCGAGAAGAAGATTCGAAGTAAAGGAGTCATATGACCATAGGGAGGAACCCCAAGCACCACCGTGAATCTCGGCCAGGGTTAAAGTTTCCTCGTAAATAATAAGAAAAGCTTCCTCGATACCTCGGAGAGAACAAGGTCGGCGTCATTGAAGAAAAGAGCGAAGCCTCGTCAAAGCACGTGACGACGGTGAGTGAATCCCCGGCGTCCGGATGATAGGCGCTCGGTCGCGGATAACATTCCTACGAGTTGGTTTCAAACCAACCGCGCGAGATGAGCGGCGTGGGGCGGGTCGTCGCGATCTCGCGGTCGACCCGCTATTCTGACGAGTCGACGGACGATCTCGGCATCATTCCTTGGGAGGCGGGTTCGATGGATATGGGATCATTACCCTTCTACGGCGAGATACTCGACACTCCACTCCCGAACAAGTGCGGTGCGACGCCATCCCCATAATGAGGTGAGGATCATGAGAACTTCCTTTCACAATTCGATATGACATAATTAACGGCGTCTCACACCATCCATATGTGCAAATTGTTCCCAGGCTAATGATCGACAATGCCCGTCGGTGGTTCGCGACCTACCGATAGTATTGGATCATACTGAGATCGATGAAGCCTTTCATAGAAGGTTCTTCAAAGCGGAATCGAGACCACGGCTCGCCTTACGGTGAGACAAAGCGAAAGCGATTCCATCGGCGACTTCATGACTCGATTCAATAAGGAATGCCTCAAGGTCGAAGATATAAACGACCTCCTCATCATCGACCTTCGAGCGGCATCTTGCGGGGCCTTATATAAGGAGATCGTCAATACGAGCCCCGTCTGACATCGGGCTATGGTGCATAGCGGACCGGTTCGCTAAAAGCGAGCAGGCGAGACGGAAGAAGCCTTGAGGCGAGTCGAACCCGGCAGAAAATGAAAGAAGATGGTCGATGGGACGAGGCTAAAGCCGGCGAAGTGCCTGGAGAGGATACAGCGGCCGTATAGAGTCGAGGCTCGGGCGGCGTCCAGACCAGCGACCTCAATATACACTGACAAGACAGGGCGGAGATCTGAGCTCCATGGACATGTTAAAGCCTCGACCCGTCTTGGGGGTCGGCCGATCAAAGATAAATATTGCTCCTTCCACGAGGATCATGGACATGATGCAGTGCAGGAACCTCATGACCGACATCGAAAAGTTGGTGCATGGCGGGTTCTTAAAGTACCAAAGTCACGGCCGGCGGCTGGTCAACAGGCCCCAGTCGAGAAAAAAGAAAGCAAGAGAGAGAAAGCGGCCTCACAGAAGGTGAGGCACGACCGATGAAGAAGGTGATGGCGAGCCTCGTACAATGGATTCATATCCACCATCACGGGATCCCGCAGTTCTGAAGTCCTCATTAAAAGCAGGGCCGAGTTCACGAACAGCGAACACATGAACAAGAGGTTGAAAGAACGAGGCCGTCACCTTTCGAGGATGACCATGTACCAGGTAGTACCTCACGGGGCGCCATGGTGATACAAGCGATGGTCTCCAACAAGATAGTTTGGGCGGCGTATCGTCGGCGGTGGTGCGTCGGTAAGCATCCTTCGAATGCTTCGACAAATTAGGGATTGAGGCGCCTCACCGGCTGCCAGACTTATTATAAGAAGAAATGCCCGGAGGAATCATCGAACTACATCACGATGGGAAAAGCGCCGACAAGCTCCACCAAAGTGATCTGATTCTTCGTGGTAAACTCTCACTCACCATATAACATTATCTTGGGGCGGGCCGGTTAAATCACGATAAGGCGGTGTGTTCGACATACCATCTAACAATGAAGATCCCCACGAGGAGGGTGGGTGATCAGGAGATCGAAACAAGCAAAAGAATGCATCAGTGCCACAAAGGTGTGGGGACTTCGGCACCCAGGCGTATAACTATAGAAACCCGAGGAGTTGGAACTAGAAAAGACCTCGTCCACTCACATGCAGCTCGACGGATGAGGAGGTGCATTGCGAGGATGATCCTCAAGGTCGTCAAAGTAGGTTCTCACAGAGCACCTCAACTAAAAAAAACATGTCGACTCTAAGGGAGGAGAGCGTCTTCGCTGGTCACCTCGACATGACGGGGTCTCACGGATATTACTCGCTGCTCGACATTGACCCATGTAGCCAATTCGGCAAAAGTAGCGAGATCTTTGCGTCGAAACCAAGTCATGCATGGCGGAGGTGAACCAACTCTTGGCGGTCATATTGTTGATCAGTGTCGACACGGATAGCCAACGGTGATGGTCGAAATGAGGAGGATGGCGATGTGCATCGACTACCGATCTCAATAAAACCTTTTGGAACTACCCCTTCCAATATTGACAAAAAGTTGGCGTTTGGTTGGATACAAAGTCTTGACTTATTGGATCTATCTGAGGATATCATCAAGTCTTGATAAGTGGAAATATCGAAACGGCCTTCATCACGGACTTGGCGTCTTTGCATATAAGAGATGACATTCGCACTCATGATGCGAGCCACCTATCGAAGAATGGTAGACAAAGATATTTCAGCCTACATCGGTCGAAATGTGGGTGTATGTAGATGATATAAATACGTCGAGAGCAAGGAGAAAGCCACATGTGTTGCCGACCTCGGATGCGTCCTCGGCTGCCGTAAAGTGAACCTAAAGCTGAACCCCAAAAGTGTACATTCGCGATTCGATTAGGAAAAGTTACGGGGTCTTTGGGTTTCACAAGGATTAAAAGCAATCATCCAAGTTGAAACCGTTTGGAGATGAAGGTGCGAAGACAATCACGGCGTGCATAAGTTGACGGAGGCATAGTTGCTGCCCATAGCTTTCTTTTCAAAAGCGGAGAAGCAACTCCCATTTCAAAATACTCAAAAGGCTCAGGGTTCTCTTGGGAAACCTGAGTCGATTTCGAAGATCTCAAAAACTACCTCGCTAAACTTTTCCAGAGGCAGGCGCGGTGATCGATATGATTTTGTTAGGTAATAAATGCAATAAAGAACATGAGGAGTTAACGTGGTTCGATCTTTAAAATAGATCTCGTCCGCGGACGAGAGAGTATGTGTATTTGAGTGTGTAAGCGATTACAAAATGTGGATCACTTTTCTTCTCTAATCTAGCCTCTATTTATACCTGATGATATTGAGTTAAACTCTGTCTGAAGTGCTTCTTATAAGGATTCTTAGATGTCATCGAGGGTTACTTTAGATGTCCAGATCTTCTACGTCTCACTTCTTGCGAGATTTGAGTTGTAGTTGGTTTATGGTCTTCTTGGGCGAACTCACCTTGGCCGAGCATCTTGTTGGAACTGTTATATTGGCGATCTTGGGCTGAGTAGTTAGTAGTATCACTATCGATCGCGATAATGGACACGTTGCTAAGTACAACAAGTGGTATTGGTTTAAAGTGTGGTGACTTGATGTTTAATGTTTTGATGAATATATATATATATATATATAGATGTAGGTTATGGATAAACAAGTTGAAATTTACTTGATGAATGATAGTTTGATGAGTATGAATTGGTTAGGGCCGTATACAACTACTATAATTTATGTTGTTGTTGTTGTTTCAATCGGCATATACATATTTATAGGGTATATATAGATACATTTGTTTAATTCTTTTAAACCTCAGTTGCTAGTTTATTATTATTATTATTATTATTATTATTATTATTATTATTCTATAATTACTAAAGATATAAAGATTTTAGTAATGTCTACATTACAAAATGGAGGTGTTACAATATCCATCTTTCATTTATATAATTATATATTAATATTTTTATTAATATAATATATATATATGTGAGTGAATATAATACATTAGATATAATTTCAATAAATTTTATACATGCCTACCTTTTATATATACATGTGTAACTTTGCCGACCACGAGCACTTGTGTTTTCCTTCACTTAGGTGTATGTGCCTTGTTATATCTAGATGTGTAGAGATGATGATGAGGATCTGATTAGATTCAAATTTAGATCTGATTTTTTTGTTTATGTTTGAATCGGGTCCGGTTTATTGGATCAAAAATTTAGATCGGTCAAATAGGATTATAAGTCTGGCCTTAGAATCACATATTTTCTTTATAAAATAAATCTAAATCAACTATAATTCAAAAGTAACACCATAATCTATACTAATAGAAAAAAATATCTTTGTGACCAAATATAGATTGCATATTATATCCTTGTTTCATATTTAATTTTAAGGGTAATTGTACATATAAATTCGTGTTTTGCACATCACTATATTTTCTTCTTATTCTACCTTGTCTTATTTTGCATATCGCTATATTTTCTTCCTCATAATTCTTTTCTAATAGAACTATATTATTATATAAAATTACAATTTTTCAATTTTTTATTCTATTTTATTATGCATATTCTTTGTAGTTTGTGGTGATGGGAAATTATTACTCATCGGGAAACAAGTATCTGTTGATGAATATTCCTTAGCTAAGTTTTAAAGTTTGTTGAACATCTATATAAATTTGGATATTTCAAAGAGGGGTTTATTCATGCGGCTGCTTGATTTCAGGTGTATCTCTCTATGTTGCGCTTTGTTGGCATCGGCAGTTGGGGTTTATGTCCACATTCTTTGGAACGTCGGTGGTACTCTCACTTCTCTTGATGCATGGCTGCATCTTTGGCTGCTAGCTACTCCTTTTCACCAAGAGGTCTTCCTTTTCTTGCAAAATTTTGAATGATACCCATTGAGTCCTTTTTATTTGTTTATTACTAAAAACTTTTGGTTTTGATCCTTACTTTGATGATTGACAGCAAAAGAAAGTCTCCTTCTCATGGCAGCAGCGTCTTGAAGGAGCCTCAATTGGTCCTTTGGTTGAACTGGCCATTGAATTTGACCCGAGGTATATGTACTTCCTAAGAGGGCATATGAGTTTGGAGATATAGTTAAAGCCTGTTATCTTATTGGATACCATTGTTGATTTCATTGGTCTATCACAAATAATTAAGCTTTTACTTTCATTTCATCTGATATATCACATCTTTTGCTATTTTCTGTTACTGCAATATTTTCCATGCATGCTTTTTCTACATTTGTCATTGTTTACGTTTTACCATATGCTTGATTACTGCATGAGAACCCAGAACCGCATTTCTATGAGTGTCTATAGTATGGGTTGTTGCAAAGAAATTCAAGAAATGGTGCTTATGCTTTGAAACTGAGGTCTCAAGGAATTGTGATTTTTAAGGAGTCATCCAGATTGTTTTGGCTGTGAAATGTGAATCAAATTGAGACTGCAACTTTATCATATGTGACCTGATCAACTTGTCTTGTTCTTCAACCCAGTCTCCTCCGGATAGGCACCTGTTATGTTTGACATTTTACTTTATCATACGTGACCTGATCAACTTGTCTTCTTCTTCACCCCAGTCTCCTTCGGATAGGCACCTGTTATGTTTGACATTTTACACTAACCTTTCTTCTCAAATGGTCTTTGTGAAGTCACTATGTATTGTTTTAGTTAAATGGGAGAAATGCATAATTTGGTCCCTGTGTTTTCAGTGCTTTTGAAGTATGTATTTAAGTCCTTATGGTACTATAAAAGAAATGACATAATTTTCAGATAAACAAAATTAAACTTCTATGAAGTTTAAATAAATTTAGGAAAAGTGGAAGTAATTCAAAAATAATTGAGACTATAGGTAATCAAAGTTTACAAATAGAAGTTTACAAATAATTGTAGACTATACATTATTCCCAGTTGTAATGTTGAAATGTTGACAAGCTAGCTAATACTTGTCCTTTGAGTTGGTATATGGGTTTCAGTAGTATAGTTTCCATTATACTAATGTAATTGAATTTTCTTTGCAGCATTGTGGTTAGTGCTTTCATTGGTTGTTCTCTGGCCTTTGGTTGTTTTTCGGAGCTGCAATGCTTGCTAGGCGAGAGAGTACTTGTACCTCGGTGGTCTGCCTCTTCTGGTCTCTCCATCCTACTTTGTTGCACGCCGATCCTCAATTTTCGGTGGTTCCATGGCTCTGTTCAAATTTGAGGTATTGATAGAATTGTGTTGTTTCACTTGGAGGCAAATACTAAAGTGAACGCCACTATCTATTGAGAGTTTTAATCCCTTCACCCTTTTTTGTGTTGCAGTTGTACTTTGGACTCTTGGTGTTTGTGGGCTACATAGTAGTTGATACCCAGGACATAATTGAGAGAGCACACTTGGGAGACCTGGACTATGTGAAAATGCTCTTACCTTGTTTACTGATTTTGTCGCTGTGTTTGTACGAGTTCTAATCATCATGGTAAGTTTTATTTATGATATTAGTCTATGATTCTATCTATCTTTATCTTCTTATTTTTCATCTTGCTTATTGTGAACTTCGATAATTTGTTGCAGTTAAAGAATGCATCTGAGAAGGAAGAAAGAAGAAGAAGAGGAGGAACTGAGTCATCCCAGCTTGAAATTAGAGGAAGCTGAAATGAGTTCGCCTTGGGAAATAATACTGTGTATATAGAACATGATGTTATGCTTTTTGTTTGGTAATTGTTGGTTATGACTTAGTACTTTGTTGACTACATTGAATTAGTCTATGGAGACTTTACATTTAATGATGGAGAATGTTTGCATGAAGCCCAATGCCTATCATCTTTTCACTACTCGTGTTTATTTTCTTTATTCAAATCTAGCAAAAGCTGGTTCTTAACCGGTTGTTCTGAAGTTCATATCTTGTTTAATTGTGTGCGGTTCTTTTTATTGAAGGAGTTTGCATGCTAAAACATCTTATAATATATTTTTAAGGCTTGTAAGATGTTAGAATTTATTTTAATAATGAGTTGGAATGTCAATATGATCGAGTTTATATTACAACGAGTAAAAGTAGAACGAAATTGTACAAAATATGTAGAAAAGGTCAGCTCCTCTATTTTATAAAGGATAAGTTTTGTCACTTTATTTTAAGATAAAATAACGTTTATTTATTTTTAAGATAATCGAACACTACATATTCTTGGCATATTGCGATTTATGGTAAAATATTTTATTTTTTTTTTTTGGGCTAACCGATAATTGAACGGTTAATAATAAAAATCGAACAATTTAATTTATCTTTTCGCTTTACGCTATGTTCTTATCATAAAAGAATAATAAATAAAAGTTAAGTCTTCATTTGTAGGTAAAATTCAATAGAATTATCATAAAATAAAATAATAGATTTGTGTCATAGTCGAGAGTATCAAAACATTAAATTGTGTGTATGATAGATTGAGTAATTAATTAATATATGGAAGTAACTAAACACATTATTTGAAGCCAACCGTATAAAATTAGAAATAGAGCAATTATGAATTTATCATAAATTTAGTTTAATTATAATCATCTATATTTAGACCTGTTAATGTATTTGAGTAAGAAAAAAAATTATAGGTGTTTTGTTTTGATTAATCGAAAATTGAACCGCATTAACCGATGCATTTTCGATTAACCAACTTAATAAATGGTTCGGTTTCGATTTTGGTATATGATATGAAGCAAAGTAAATTGTAATTTTAGCAAAACCATCGACATCAAATAGACTAACTTTGTAAATAATTTGTTGTAATGAATTTACGAGATTGTTGGAGTCGATGTAATCCTTGATTGTATTGATGGCCAAGAAGAAAATAAAGTTTTATCTACGATGTTGTAATTTATATAGGTAATGATATAGTTCTATTAGGAAAAGAATTCCAATAAGGAAGAAAATATAGCGATATGCAAAATACATAATTTACTTATACCAAGAAGAAAATAAAGATGATTCGTCCAACGATG
>JAODLM010000260.1:0-85076 GCA_036937905.1 Salvia rosmarinus
CGGGCATGTCATCAGATGGGAGGATGCGGATGAAGGAATGCTTCATCTCCCGGTGGCTATTGATCGCGGGCAAAGTGATGCCCGTTGGCTCGAGTTCGGTTGTTAGGGAACACCATTTCCCTCAACGTTCGCTACTTGCGGTTGTTCGCTCTCACGACTAGAAAAAAACATGAGGATATTCGATATATGGAATCGGAGGTTTAATGAATCGATGTGAATGAAAGTTAAGGTCATGCGATGACCAAACAGGTACGAGGTACCAACGTTGGAATTGAGAATTCAAATATGAAGAAGGAATCGAGAACGTTATGAGGATACACAAATTTCGAGGAAGAAATTTCTTTAAGGGGAGTAGAATGTAATACCCCGAATTTCTGGGCTTAAAAATTTCAAAAATAAAGAAGGAACAGTACGATAGAAACGAGTAAGAAAGTGAACGTCGGTAACTGTCGATTTTGAATAAATCAAAATTTCTCTTGAAAATTTGAACGAAATAATTTTTAAATATGTTTTTAAGTATATTTGGGATATTATTTACACTAAGGAAGAAAAAGAAATATTTTTCCTTATTTTATGATGATTTTCGAAAATAAGAAGTATAAGTGATTAAATTGTGATTTATTATGTGATCACTTGATTTTATGTGATGAGTTGTCATGTTTATCTTATAATATATGATAAGATAATTATCTTGAACACCTAAGCATGAGGTGGATGTGATAAGGTTGGAAAATGACATTTTTAAGATAAGATTTGCAATGATATTTTCATAAAAGATAAGATAAGGTCATGATGGATTAAGAGATAATGTTTATCTCTTAGAAATAATAGAAATGTGATAAGTATCATAGGAAATAATATCTAGGCTCTAGAAGCATACAATTTTCGAAATAATGGGTATGATTTTATGTGATTTTTGAAAATCACAATTTAATGTGATAATTGTATTAAATAATTTATTTAAATTATATACTTGATAAATATCATGGTTCTAGATCAATCTTATCTCATGGGAATTATAGAAATTTCGAAATTTATGAAATAAGGTAAGAATAGGATTTTATAAAATTAAATCTGAAAACCCAGTTTTCGAATAAATTGGGAAATTGCTTAGAAAAATCCCAAAATTTATTTTATGATATAATATCATTATATTGATATAATTACTCATAAAATAATATTTTTATGAAAATAATCATAGTTTGCTAATTTATCCTTAGCTTTGAATTATTTGCCGATAACTTTACATTAGTACATGAAATTGATATTAATTAATTTTCCTATGATCTAAATTATTATCTAAGATCAATATTATGTCACATAGCTATTAATTGATATTATTAAGGATAAGATAAGGTGTTATATCAACTTGCACAAGTTGGATGACAAGTGCATAGCAAGTGGCGAAAATATGCTTGATTTTATGAGATTTAATTAATAAAAATCATGCTATAATTAATGAAAGGATAAGATTGTGATCTTATCATGTTATTAGGTGTAAAGTAGAGTTAGAATTCAATTAAAACAAGTAACCTATTGTGTTGTCTCCCTAATGGCCGAAAATTGCCACAAATATATTATAAAATTTGTAATTTAATTATTTTAGGACAAGTGTGATGCAAGTTGTATAAATGATTCAATGTACCTATTAAAAGATAAGATAAGATAAGGATTTAGATAAGATTTGATAAGGTTAAAGATAAGATTTTGTACAAGTGTACATTAGATATTTTTAAATGTAATAATTAAGATCATCTCATAAATACTATAAATAGGAGATCACCCTCCCATAAGCTCATAACAAAAATAGGGAAGAAATAAGAGAAAATAGAGAGAAAAAATAAAGAGTGTTCTTGAAGTCTTTCTTGATCATAGAAAGGAATACGTCACGACGTCGATCGAATTCGATCAAGAGGTTAGAAATCTTACAAGCCTTATATACGTTAGAATTTATGTTATAAGCTTAATTTATATGTGTGATTTTCGAAAAATATGAAACTTGTGCCGACATGTTTAGAAATTGTATTTATATGATGTTATTGAGCATGTAGTATAATTATATCATAAAATTAAGCATGGTATTAAATTTTAAAAGTGGACCAAAATCATGTAGGTGCTATATGTTGATGATTTTGATTTTAATTGTTGATTTGAGCATGAAATCATGATCTAGGATATTAAATAAGCTTATATGAATTTATATAGAATTTTTGAAAACTTTAGTACTAATAAATCTATGAATTTCAAAATTATAGAACATGATATTATGTTGAGATATAATCCATGTTTGAATGTTATCATAACATATTGAAAGTGTAGAATCATAATATAGTGTTGCATGAATTTATTGGAATTGTTAAAATTTATTGGACCTAAGTCCAAATTTTCAAAAGTGACTTAGGAAGATTAAATTCAATAGTTCACAATAAATAAAAATCATGTTATAGTAAGGATGCTTATAGATGAGTATGTGTTATGTGATTTTATTGGAATTTTTGAAGTGTTTGCTTAGTTTAAATAAGGTTTTCAAAACTATGAGTTATGTGTATTAATGTTATAAATTTATTTTATAAGATATAATTTCATAATATGATCGAAATAATGTTCTAAACAAATTATTATTTTATAGAATTTTAGAACAAAATTACACATAAAATAATAGAATTACATAAAAGGAATTAAAAGTCGAAATGTTGACTTTAGTCAAAATTGTTGACTAAATGTTAACCAAGTCGAAATTGTTGACCAAAAACGTTGACCAAGGTCAAAGGCACGAAATTCGATGTCGTGATCTATGTGGCGTAGTGCGTTTAGTAACAATGTAACTTACGTTACGTAAGAACATTAAAGCGCACATTATGTACTAAAGAGATGGAGCATCCCTTATATAATGGCGATGTCATAATCGACAACATTTTGATTAGGAAGCGTCGATATAAGTCCGACGTTAGCCTTATTTGATGCATGGGACGTTATAGGCGATGTTCGCCTCTATCGAAAAATATAACGATGTACTAAACCTCGTTTCTCACATTGAAAAAGGGTCCTGCTCAGAGGAGAAAGAAGACGATAATTAAGTACTAGTGACGTAAGAACTATAAGTTCTCGAGGTGGGCTTTCTTACCTAAACCCTTTGTGGGCTTTCTTACTAAAACCTTTTATGAGCTTTTTGAAAAATGTTTACTGTTATTACTGTACTGTTTTACTGCAAATTTTTGAAATACGATATTGTCTGCCAAAAATGTTTTATGTTTTGTATATATCCATTCGGGTTGCACAGGCAACGAGGAAGTTAATTAATTCGGATCTAAATTTGGAGGTGTAGTAGAAATTCCCGGCTAGGGTTGTGTACACGTGTTGGGCGAATTTTAAATCGACTATTGCTTACACGAATTAACTAGAAGCGATATCTGAATTGGGGTATAGAATGTTAAGTGAGAAATAAGATAAGTGTCATGAGATGTTTTATGTACTAAGTATTGTTTATAAGTAGCAATTATCTTATTAAGAAATAAGAATGATAATGGATGGAAAAGACAAGTATGGAAATGAAAGTTTAAAGTAGAAAGTAGTTGAAATGTTGTTTTAAGGTTGTGAAGAGGAAATGGATATGAGAAAGAGTGAACAATGATATGTCGAAAGTGAAATGTTTAAATTGGAAATCGATGAGATGTATTAGTATGAGCGGAGTTATGTTTTAATTACAAGTTGTTAGTAGGTTATCGAAAAGAACGTAGACATTTAAGATATATAATCCTCTTGCGAAAGAACATAGAAATATAAATTATGAGAATTTTAGTCCATCATATGAGCGAGGATGGAAGTAAGAATAAAAGTAGAAAAGGCGAGAGGGTAGAAATGAAATGATGGATGATGAATGTTATTATCACGATGGTAACATGGTATAGTCTTTCCTCAGAGATGTTCACACACGGTAAAACTCCGAGTTGGCTATAAAAACTTAATAAGAGACATGATCAAATTATCGTTGGTTCTCGCTAAAAATATCCATAGTAAAAGGATTAGATGCGGTAGAATAGAAAATGATTAAGTCGAGAGCTGTAGTTAGTAAAGTGGATTTAAGTTTTGAGATGTATCATATTTTGAGAAACCTTACTATTTATGATAACCCAGTACAAGGTATACAATGTTTCGAATTTTATTCATTACCCAAGTTCTGTCATTGAGTTTTACTCTATGACCTAGTTTCAATTGAGATATCACTTGATTTTCTCACTTTTTCTAAAAGAAGTTTACAACCGAAAGTCATAAAATGTCCTTTTGAAACCAAGCCTTCATGTGACTGAGAAGTATTTGTGACGGGCCTGGCCAACCCATATGACCAAAGACATCTCAATAGTCATCATTCTGGTCTTCGGACCCTATATCCCAATTATTCGTTTCAAAGAAAATGATGACTCAAAAGTCGCCATCTTGAAATTATGAACCCTTACCTACTTATAAGTTGTCATGATACGTTTTTCCCCAAACCTTGAAGCTAAGAAATATGAAATAGATTGACTTATCTTGGCACCTAAATTCTCAGAATTAGTAGAGTGATATGTTTCATCAGTTAGAGAGAGATACATCAAGTCATGATGAATAAAAAGTTCTCGGTGAGTTAAATAAGCACGAGGCAATTTCAAGACTATGACATTATGAGATTATACGAAAGTGTTTTAAGAACATAGCACTAAGCGAGATGAAGGGATATGAATCTTCTTCACCAAGAAGAAGATCTGACGCTAGCATATGTTAAGCAAACTTAGATTTGAACATAGAACTCACCGCCTATAAGAATCAATGGTTGAATGGATACGACTAGAAAAAAACATGAGGATATTCGATATATGGAATCTGAGGTTTAATGAATCGATGTGAATGAAAGTTAAGGTCATGCGATGACCAAGCAGTACGCAGGTACCAGCGTTGGAATTGAGAATTGAATATGAAGAAGGAATCGAGAGCGTTATGAGGATACGCAAATTTCGAGGGCGAAATTTCTTTAAGGGGTAGAATGTAATACCCAATTTACGGGCTTAAAAATTTCGAAAATAAAGAAGAACGATGCGATAGAAGCAGTAAGAAAGTGAGCGTCGGAATCATCGATTTTGAATAAATCGAAATTTCTCTTGAAAATTTGAGCGAAATAATTTTAAATATGTTTTAAGTATATTTGGGATATTATTTACACTAAGGAAGAAAAAGAAATATTTTCCTTATTTTATGATGATTTTCGAAAATAAGAAGTATAAGTGATTAAATTGTGATTTATTATGTGATCACTTGATTTTATGTGATGAGTTGTCATGTTTATCTTATAATATATGATAAGATAATTATCTTGAACACCTAAGCGTGAATTGGATGTGATAAGGTTGGAAAATGACATTTTAAGATAAGATTTGCTATGATATTTTCATAAAAGATAAGATAAGGTCATGATGGATTAAGAGATAATGTTTATCTCTTAGAAATGTGTAGAAATGTGATAAGTATCATAGGAAATAATATCTAGGCTCTAGAAGCATACAATTTTAGAAATAATGGGTATGATTTTATGTGATTTTTGAAAATCACAATTTAATGTGATAATTGTATTAAATAATTTATTTAAATTATATACTTGATAAATATCATGGTTATAGATCAATCTTATCTCATGGGAATTATAGAAATTTCGAAATTTATGAAATAAGGTAAGAATAGGATTTTATAAAATTAAATCTGAAAACCAGTTTTCGAATAAATTGGGAAATTGCTTAGAAAATCCCAAAATTTATTTTATGATATAATATCATTATATTGATATAATTACTCATAAAATAATATTTTTATGAAAAGAATCATAGTTTGATAATTTATCCTTAGCTTTGAATTATTTGCCGATAACTTTACCTTAGTACATGAAATTGATCTTAATTAATTTTCCTATGATCTAAATTATTATCTAAGATCAATATTATGTCACATAGCTATTAATTGGAAGAAAATAAAATATTTATCATATAATACATGAGGTGACCGAAAATTAAGGTTTTCAAAGTATGATATTTAATTTAATTCTTATCCAATTGATGATGTATCATAAATATTATATTAATATGATATTATTAAGGATAAAATAAGGTGTTATATCAACTTGCACAAGTTGGATGACAAGTGCATAGCAAGTGGCGAAAATATGCTTGATTTTATGAGATTTAATTAATAAAAATCATGCTATAATTAATGAAAGGATAAGATTGTGATCTTATCATGTTATTAGGTGTAAAGTAGAGTTAGAATTCAATTAAAACAAGTAACCTATTGTGTTGTCTCCTAATGGCGAAAATTACCCCAAATATATTATAAAATTTGTAATTTAATTATTTTAGGACAAGTGTGATGCAAGTTGTATAAATGATTGATGTACCTATTAAAAGATAAGATAAGATAAGGATTTAGATAAGATTTGATAAGGTTAAAGATAAGATTTTGTACAAGTGTACATTAGATATTTTTAAATGTAATAATTAAGATCATCTCATAAATACTATAAATAGGAGATCACCCCTCCCATAAGCTCATAACCAAAAATAGGGAAGAAATAAGAGAGAAAATAGAGAGAAAAAAATAAGAGAGTGTTCTTTGAAGTGCTCTTCGATCATAGAAAGGAATACGTCGCCGACGTCGATCGAATTCGATCAAGAGGTTAGAAATCTTACAAGCTTCGTATATACGTTAGAATTTATGTTATAAGCTTAATTTATATATGTGATTTTCGGAAAATATGAAACTTGTGCCGATATGTTTAGAAATTGTATTTATATGATGTTATTGAGCATGTAGTATAATTATATCATAAAATTAAGCATGGTATTAAATTTTAAAAGTGGACGAAATTATGTAGGTGCCATATGTTGATGATTTTGATTTTAATTGTTGATTTGAGCATGAAATCATGATCTAGGATATTAAATAAGCTTATATGAATTTATATAGAATTTTGGAAAACTTTAGTACCTAATAAGTCTATGAATTTCAAAATTATAGAACATGATATTATGTTGAGATATAATCCATGTTTGAATGTTATCATAACATATTGAAAGTGTAGAATCATAATATAGTGTTGCGTGAATTTATTGGAATTGTTAAGAATTTATTGGACCTAAGTCAAATTTTCAAAAGTGACTTAGGAAGATTAAATTCAATAGTTCACAATAAATAAAAATCATGTTATAGTAAGGATGCTTATAGATGAGTATGTGTTATGTGATTTTATTGGAATTTTGGAAGTGTTTGCTTAGTTTAAATAAGGTTTTGAAAACTATGAGTTATGTGTATTGATGTTATAAATTTATTTTATAAGATATAATTTCATAATATGATCCAAAATAATGTTCTAAACATATTATGATTTTATGGGAATTTTTGAACAAGAATTACATAAAATAATAGAATTACATAAAAGGAATCGAAAAGTCAAATGTTGACTTTAGTCAAAATTGTTGACTAAATGTTGACAAGTCAAAATTGTTGACAAAAACGTTGACCAAGGTCAAAGGGCACGGAATTCGATGTCGTGATCTATGTGACGTAGTACGTTTAGTAACAATGTAGCTTACGTAAGAACATTAAAACGTACATTATATACTAAAGAGATGAAACATCCCTTATATAATGAGCGATGTCATAATCGACAACATTTTGATTAGGAAACGTCAATATAAGTCCGACGTTAGCCTTATTTGATGCATAGGACGTTTTAGACGATGTTCGTCTCTATCGAAAAGTATAGCGATGTACTAAACCTCGTTTCTCACATTGAAAAAGGGTCTTGCTCAGAGGAGAAAGAAGACGATAATTAAGTACTAGTGACGTAAGAACTATAAGTTCTCGAGGTGGGCTTTCTTACCTAAACCCTTTGTGGGCTTTCTTACTAAAACCTTTTATGAGCTTTTTGAAAATGTTTCTTATTATTCTTGTCGCTTTTCTTTGCAAATTTTGAAATACGATATTGTCTGCCAAAAATGTTTTATGTTTTGTATATATTCATTCGGGTTGCCTGGGGCAACAGGAAGTTATTACGAATTCGGATCCTAGGCTGGAGGTGTAAGTAGAAATTCCCAGCTAGGGTTGTGTACACATGTTGGGCCAGAATTTTAAATCGACTATTGCTTACACGAATTAACCTAGAGCGATATACGAATTGGGGTATAGAATGTTAAGTGAGAAATAAGATAAGTGTCTATGAGATGTTTTATCTACTAAGTATGTTTATAAGTAGCAATTGTCTTATTAAGAAATAAGAATGATACGGATGGAAAAGACAAGTTTGGAAATGAAAGTTTAAAGTAGAAAGTAGTTGAAATGTTGTTTTAAGGTTGTGAAGAGGAAATGGATATGAGAAAGAGTTAACAATGATATGTCAAAAGTGAAATGTTTAAATTCGTGGAAATCAATGAGATGTATTAGTATGAACGGAGTTATGTTTGAATTACAAGTTGTTAGTAGGTTATCCCAAAAAGAACGTAGTCTGTTTAAGATATATAATCCCTCTTGCGAAAGAACATAGAAATATAAATTATGAGAATTTTAGTCCATCATGAGCGAGGATGGAAGTAAGAATAAAAGTAGAAAAGGCGAGAGGGTAGAAATGAAATGATGGATGATGAATGTTATTATGCGATGGTAACATGAGTATAGTCTTTCCACAGATGTTCACACAGATAAAACTCCGAGTTGGCTATAAAACTTAATAAGAGACATGATCCGATTATCGGTTGGTTCTCACGAAAAATATCCATAGTAAAAGGATTAGATGCGGTAGAATAGAAAATGATTAAGTCAAGAGGCGTAGTTAGTAAAGTGGATTTAAGTTTTGAGATGTATCATATTTTGAGAAACCTTACTATTTATGATAACCCGACAAGGTATCTGATGTTTGAATTTTATTCATTACGAGTTACGTCATTGGGTTTTACTCTGTGACCTAGTTTCAATTGAGATATCACTTGATTTTCTCACTTTTTCTGAAAGAAGTTTACAACCGAAAGTTATAAAATGTCCTTTTGAAACCAAGCCTTCATGTGGTCGAGAAGTATTTGTGACGGCACTGTGACCCATATGACCAAAGACATCTCGATAGTCATCATTCTGGTCTTCGGACCCTATATCCCAATTATTCGTTTCAAAGAAAATGATGACTCAAAAGTCGCCATCTTGAAATTATGAACCCTTACCCACTTATAAGTTGTCATGATACGTTTTCCCCAAACCTTGAAGCTAAGAAATATGAAATAGATTGACTTATCTTGGCACCTAAATTCTCGAATTAGTAGAGTGATATGTTTCATGAGTTAGAGAGATACATCAGTCGTGATGAATAAAAGTTCTCGGTGAGTTAAATAAGCACGAGGCGATTTCAAGACTATGACATTATGAGATTATCTGAAAGTGTTTTAAGAGCGTAGCACGAAGCGAGATGAAGGGATATGAATCTTCTTCACCAAGAATGAAGATCGACGCTAGCATATGTTCGCAAACTTAGATTTGAACATAGAACTCACCGTCATAAGAATCAATGGTTGAATGGATACGACTAGAAAAAAACATGAGGATATTCGATATATGGAATCGGAGGTTTAATGAATCGATGTGAATGAAAGTTAAGGTCATGCGATGACCAAGCAGTACGAGTACCAGCGTTGGAATTGAAATTCAAATATGAAGAAGGAATCGAGAACGTTATGAGGATACATAAATTTCGAGGACGAAATTTCTTTAAGGGGTAGAATGTAATACCCAATTTACGGGCTTAAAATTTCGAAAATAAAGAAGAAGCGAGACGATAGAAGCGAGTAAGAAAGTGAGCGTCGGTGGCATCGATTTTGAATAAATCGAAATTTCTCTTGAAAATTTGAGCGAAATAATTTTTAAATATGTTTTAAGTATATTTGGGATATTATTTACACTAAGGAAGAAAAAGAAATATTTTTCCTTATTTTATGATGATTTTCGAAAATAAAGTATAAGTGATTAAATTGTGATTTATTATGTGATCACTTGATTCTATGTGATGAGTTGTCATGTTTATCTTATAATATATGATAAGATAATTATCTTGAACACCTAAGCATGAGGTGGATGTGATAAGGTTGGAAAATGACATTTTAAGATAAGATTTCTTATGATATTTTCATAAAAGATAAGATAAGGTCATGATGGATTAAGAGATAATGTTTATCTCTTAGAAATAATAGAAATGTGATAAGTATCATAGGAAATAATATCTAGGCTCTAGAAGCATACAATTTTCGAAATAATGGGTATGATTTTATGTGATTTTTGAAAATCACAATTTAATGTGATAATTGTATTAAATAATTTATTTAAATTATATACTTGATAAATATCATGGTTATAGATCAATCTTATCTCATGGGAATTATAGAAATTTTGAAATTTATGAAATAAGGTAAGAATAGGATTTTATAAAATTAAATCCTAGAAAACCACAGTTTTCGAATAAATTGGGAAATTGCTTAGAAAATCCCAAAATTTATTTTATGATATAATATCATTATATTGATATAATTACTCATAAAATAATATTTTTATGAAAAGAATCATAGTTTGATAATTTATCCTTAGCTTTGAATTATTTGTCGATAACTTTACATTAGTACATGAAATTGATCTTAATTAATTTTCCTATGATCTAAATTATTATCTAAGATCAATATTATGTCACATAGCTATTAATTGGAAGAAAATAAAATATTTATCATATAATACATGAGGTGACCGAAAATTAAGGTTTTCAAAGTATGATATTTAATTTAATTCTTATCCGATTGATGATGTATCATAAATATTATATTAATATGATATTATTAAGGATAAGATAAGGTGTTATATCAACTTGCACAAGTTGGATGACAAGTGCATAGCAAATGGCGAAAATATGCTTGATTTTATGAGATTTAATTAATAAAAATCATCTATAATTAATGAAAGGATAAGATTGTGATCTTATCATGTTATTAGGTGTAAAGTAGAGTTAGAATTCAATTAAAACAAGTAACCTATTGTGTTGTCTCCCTAATGGCGAAAATTGCCACAAATATATTATAAAATTTGTAATTTAATTATTTTAGGACAAGTGTGATGCAAGTTGTATAAATGATTGATGTACCTATTAAAAGATAAGATAAGATAAGGATTTAGATAAGATTTGATAAGGTTAAAGATAAGATTTTGTACAAGTGTACATTGTTGGATTTATTATCTTGAAAGCGGTTTGGTTGAGCTTGTATACAATGTTTCTCGTTACCACTATTACTATCTCTATCTGAATTGAATACTTGATTGCATATATCTGTGTCCCCTTATCTCGTATATAAGTTAGATCATACGATTGTGTAGAAGATCACGAGAAGTGCGTATGATTGGTCGAGCTTAATGAGATATAAAAGTTTCACGGTGAGACAACTTAAGGACGAGTTGTCGGTTTCGCCGCATATAGATAAGTGACTTGACTTAGTTGCTTGTCTATCTTTGATGCGTCTCGACGTATTGAAGGATCACGGTGAGATGTGTTCTTCTATCGACCGTCGTGAAGAACCAAGATCTCGGTGACTTACGATGATCTAAACCTCGATAAGGTATTAGGTGAGTATGAGTTTCGACCATCACTTTGACTTGTTATGGGTGAGGGTTATATGTGCTAACCAGATTCTCGCATTTTGGGTGGTGGCGGTGCTTGTATGTCACGCTAGTTATCTCATGTCAGTCACCGTATCCGTTTAGGATGATGGCGTCCTTAAGGAGCTCAAAGGTTTATTGTACTAAACCCCGCGGGTTGAGTTAGCTCAAGTACAATAATAAGGTTGAGTGGTACTACTTAAGGAAATGAAGTTAATGTCGTTTTAAGCGATGATTGCTATAAATGATTAATGGACGTTCGATATCTTAAATCGGGATTCGTAATGTCTAAGTGCAAGCCCGACTCAACTTCGGTAATAAAGGGTAAGTCAAGCATTTATTCTCTAGTGGCGTGAATAAATGTTTATAAATTAATTTATGTTACAATTGAACATAAGATAATTAATTTATTTGAGGCCCATCTTTATTCCTTGCATTTGATCCCTGGGCTGGCCCATCCAGGCCCGTAGCTCAAGAAAATCGGCGCCCCCTAGTAGCTCTCTAAGGCAAGATTTTATTCTCTTTATCCCACAAGGATATAATTATATTTATGGTATATCATAGATCCTTTCCATATAAGATTATGGTAATAATCACGAGAGTATGGAAATAATCACGAGAGTATGGAAATAATCCTAAGATTATGGTAATATTCCATATAGGATTATGGTAATTTCCATATAGGATTATGGTAATTTTCATATGGGATTAAGGTAGTGCATTATAAATATAAGGTATGAGATAAAGTCAGGTTAATGCTCACATAATTCACACAAGAATTTCGCCCCTCATTGTCCGTTGAGAGAATTTGAAAGTTGTGAAGAGAGAGTATTGGGTGATTTTCAAGCATTCTCCATAGATCGTCCTCACTCGGCGTTGGAGATTGGGCGATCGGGATACGGTCCGGAAGGTCAAAGCACTAATCCGATCCGTTCGATCCATTCATCTCGTTCCATCGACCTCTTCGGATCAAAGGTAAACACGTAAAACCCCAACGTGTTGCGATTAATTATATAGACGCATGCTAGGTTTATAATCAATGAATGGTAAATTAAACACCCAAGATGGATCCTCGGGCGAGGGTTAACATATGTTTTCCCAACAATTGGTATCGAGCACAGGATCGGAATCTTCGCTCTGTTGGATTAATTCACGTTTGATTATTACGTGCGTTTTATTAATTGTGGATACGCTGTTCATCGTGGCTCGTTTATTGTTTTTGTTGGGTTTTGTTGTTTCACCACGAGAAAATCCGTGGTTAGATTAGATTTTATTACGTAAATCTTATCGTAAAGAAAAACGAAGGCGAAAGAACGAAGAAGCGAAACGACGGAAAACAGGTCTCTCGGCCCACGGGCGGTATCTCGCGGCGAGCCTCGCGATCGCGAGGGCGATCGCGAGGCGCGGGCGACAGGCGTGCGTTCGCGACGAGATCCCTGGCGCCACGCGAAGCGGCGAGCGGTCGCGAGATACGGCAGCAGAAGCAAGCGAGCGAGCTAGCGGGCGACAGGCGCGCGTGGCGCGAAACCCGGCGCTTCTCAGCGAGACTCGTGGTCACGAAGTTTGGCGTGGCGGCGGCGTCTCGGCGGGCGTTCGATGCTCGGCGGTGGCCGCGCATGTCGTTCGTCGGGTCGCGGTCGCCTTAGCGATCGCGAGAAGCTCGCGATGGACACGCGGGCGGTGGCGCCTGAAGGAAGGGCGCGCGCGGTGGCTTTGCCCTGGCGCTGCCCGGCCGCAGACAATGGGCCGACCGCCCGAGACCCGTTTTCAGTTTTCGGTCCGTGCGGCACGCGAGGCCCGTTGTTGAATCCGGTCCGTGCCGCGCACGCGAGGCCCGTTTCAAGTTTAATTGCATGCTTTATAAATCTATGTAATAGATTAGATTTAAATGTGCGGTTTCACGATTGGGCGCGATGAGCGTTTTATTTTATTTTATCGTTCATATGCATGTCGTGGATGTTTAAATTATGCAGTAGCATGCTATGTATGTTTATATTACGTTGACAAACCTTTATGTGTTTTACGTAATTGGACGCGCATAGTAAGCATGCTAGGTTTATCGCGTTTATCAAGCATATTTTAGAATTACTGCGAGCATGTTTTACATGTTGAGTTCTATAGAAAAGCATGCTAGGATTACGTGATGCATGGACAAACCTTTTGAATAAAAAGGTAAGCAAGCAACCCGACAAATTAATTTTCAAATTAAAATGTCAAGACCTCCACTTTTGATCTCTAAACAAAGTGAGACGCCTTGAGTGATGGCGATCCACACGCGTGGCTTGCTTGCATTGTTTATCATAAGTTTGTTAGATGAGATTTCTAAATAAAACATTTTAAATCTATTGAGAAGTGGGAGTTTCATGTGTAAACGCGTCCACACGTGGCTTGCATGTGCGATTTTCATAAGTTCTCTAGAGATAGATATAAAATGAGATAACAAAAGAATTTGAATTGGAAGCGGTATGGTCCGAGTGAGTATACCAATTCTAAGAATTCATTTTCTTTGTTAAAATTGTGGTCATTGCTTAGACATCACCTCAGTACAACTTCCTCAAGTCCTTCTTGCGATAGTGATGTGGTGCAAGTAAGGTCAATCGTTAATTTCATTGTCATAAGGATAAGTTGACATGGATTGAAATTAAGCGACTAAAGGTATATTTTAGTGCAGTCGGGGGTTCGTGTGGCGCCCACACGCGTGGCTTGCATGTGGAATTCCTTGGGCGATTGGAGGTTTCAATTAATATTGTTTTATCAAAGGTTACAATATTATTATTCACGAATTATATGCGATCGTATGCTTATGTGTTTACATTATCGTTTGAGATATGTCTCTTCTACGCCGATTATCAATATGCTCGCACAAAATCCGTTATCCGGTCCAAATTTCATCGAGTGGAAGCGAAACATGGAATATGTTCTTATCATTGAAGAACACATGTTTGTCCTCACTCTCCTAAACCCGATGCCCTTCTCGGCGCATCGACTAATGAGCAATGAGAGTCAAGCGGACTTTGGAATAAGTCGAACAATATGGCTAAATCTATATGATGACTAAGATGTCCAAAGGCTTGTAACGACATCGATCGATGGTGGCCTTGACGATATTTGGTCAAGTCTCGAGAGTAAGTTTGGGCGATCGGATCGGACGATCACTTCCACACAATGAGAGAAATCTTGGCGTGTAAGATGGAAGAAGGAAGTTCGGTCCATGAACATGTCTCCCACATGACTCATCTCATGGATAGTCTTGATCGGTTGGGAGGAGGTATTGGCGTGCCAAGGTCGATATCATCCTCAATACACTACCAAGTCTTTTGAGAACTTTCGTGAATGCGATCATGAGCAAGACCGAGTTTACACTTAGTCGGTTGCTTAATGATCTCGTTCTTTGCGGAAGGAGTTATGGGAAAAGGAGCACATGCTCTTGCTAGCACATCTAAGGGCCCAAAATTTTCGTTGCAAAATGGAAATAGAAAAGGGTACCAAAGGTGGTAAAGGCAAGGAAATAGTGGGAGTAATGGGAGCGAGAACATGGTTGCCAGGAGGCAGAAGAAGCCAAAGGAGAAGGCGAGTGCTTCAAGTGCGGTGGGCCCGGGCATTGGAAGGCCAAGTGCCCTATGCTCGAGGCTCAAGTACGCCGTTTGCTTTAATAACGAAACATGTTTAGCGACTTGTTCTACCCATTCTTGGGTAGTAGATCTGGTATAATGATCATGTTTGTTACACCTTGCGGGGTTCCTGCGGACAAGCGGAGTCGTTTGATGGCGAGATAACGATCTCCACGGGCAACGCGCGAAAGTCAAGCTGTTGTAGTTGGAGATGTTTCTTTATGTTTTGGGACAACAGTTTTAGTTTTGAAAGGCGTTTATATGTGCGGATTTTCGGTAGGAACCTTGTTTCTGTTTGAAATTATTTACTCATGGATATTTCGTTATTTTTGATAGTGGTGTTTCTATCATAAGAAATGACGAAGTTATCCGTGTTGGCACCTTATATAATTAAGCTTATACTATTTACGCAAAACACAATACCTATAACTATGTTGCATCTTCATCAAACCTAAAAAAGAAAGTTTTCTTCAAGATGACTCTACTTTCTCTGGCATCTTAGATTAGGTCACGTCAATCTAAATAGGATCAAAGGCGGCTAAGAATGGAGCATTGGGTAATCTCACGGTCACTCCGTTCCCGGTCTGCGAATCACGTATAGAAGGTAAGATGTCGACGGCACCTTCAAAGCGAAGGGTTATAGAGCCAAAGAAATGTTAGAGTTAGTCCATTCGACTGTGTGGACCGATGTCCACACAAGCTCGTGGAGGTGCAGTATTTTGTCACTTTCATTGATGACTACTCAAGGTGCGGATCGTATACCGCTTCACCGCAAGTCCGAATGCTTTGAAAAATTCAAAGAGTTTAAGGCGGAAGTGGAGGCGAAGCTAGGTAAAGTATCAAGTCATCTGCGTTCGATCGCGGTGGCGAATACCTCGAGAACGAGTTTATGGACTATCTAGTGAAGTGTGGGATTACCTCCCAGCAAGACTTCACCGGCACACCACACAAAATGGTGTGTCGAGCGAAGAAATAGGACTCTTTTAGAAATGGTTAGATCAATGATGAGCTATGCAACATTGCTTATTAGATTACGGGGTATGCCTTAGAGGCGGCGGCATACTTGCTAAATCTAGTACCGTCCAAGTCGGTCGAAAAGACCCCTTCGAGTTGTGGTTTGGTATGAGCCCGGTTTAAGCCACATAAGGATATGGGGCGATCCGGCACATGTCTTGAACAAGAAAGGCGACAAGTTGGAGGCTAGATCCGACGCAAGGTCGTTTATTGGCTATCCTAGAGGGCGAAGGTGGTTTATTCTATAGTCCTAAGGATCAGAAGGTCATTATTAGCACTAATGCCCGATTCTTAGAAGAGGATTATATGAAAAATCATAAGTCCAAAGTTGAAATCATTCTTCAAGAATTAGAAGATGATCGTATTCCACCACCGATTAGGCGAAGTGCGAGATGTCGAGTCTAGTGGGAGGATCGACACGGATACTTCAAGAAATTGAAGTGGGTCGAGTTCACTGGAGATACCGACCGTACAAGTGGTACCTACACAGCAAGTTGTGCAAGTTAGAGAACCACAAGTATCTGCACCCACCGTTGCCATTGTGCCTGTAGAACCTCGTCGTAGTGGGAGGGTTGTTCGTCAACCCGAGCGATTTATGTTCGTGGGTGAATCTTGGTTTAGTCCAGCAGACGAACATGCGATAATCGACCCATGGACATACAAGGAGGCGATACAAGATATTGATGCAAGATCATGGCACACCGCTATGGACTTAGAAATGGAGTCCATGCGCTATGGATGTATATGAAAGACACCTCTACCGGATGGCGAGGAAGCCATAGGTAGTAAGTGGATATCTGAGAGGAAGAGAGATTCCGATGGAGGTTTCGACTTTTAAAGCCGTGCTTGTGGCGAAAGGGTACACTCAGTTGAGGGCATCGATTTCGATGAGACCTTTTCGCATGTAGCAATGCTCAAGTCCATCGTAATTCTTCTAGCCATAGCGACCACTGAACCCAGAGGTTTGGCAAATGGATGTTAAAACCGCTTTTCTAAACGGTTACCTTGAGGAAGGTAGAGACATCTATATCGCAAAGAACCGAAGGTTATGTGGTAAAGGGTGAAGAGCATCTAGTATGGAAGCTTAAGAAGTCCATTTAGGGACTTAAGGTGCCTCCGATCATGGAACTTACGCTTTGACGAGGTGGTAAAGTCCCATGGATTTACCCAGTTGCCTAGCGAGTTGTGTGTATCGGTTAGATGTCAGCGGTGATGTGGTATTTCTTGCACTTTATGTAGATGACATCCTTCTAGCCGGCAACAACGTGAAGTCATTATCGACGTAAAGAGTTGGCTATCCGATCGGTTTCAAATGAAAGACTTAGGAGATGCAGCGACATTCTTGGGATCGAGGTTTACCGAGATCGCAAGAAGAAAATGTTGAGCTTATCTCAAAGCGCCTTACATTGATCTTGTAATTACTCGTTTTAGTATGCGGATCGCCAAGAAAGGATTGCTACCTTTCGGACATGGCGTTCCTTTATCTAAGACACGATCACCTATGACCGCAAAGGAGATAGAGGAAATGAGACAAGTTCCTCACGCTCCGCCGTAGGAAGTCTCATGTACGCAATGCTATGCACGAGGCCCGATATACGCTATGCGGTAGGCATAGTAGCTAGATATCGATCTAACCACGACAAGCTCATTGATTGCGAGAAGCATATACTCAAGTACCGAAAGGACTCGAGATTATAGGCTAGTTTACCATGCGAGATAGTCTAATGCCTTTGGGTTATCTGACTGGATTTCAAGTCGACCGTGATGAGAAAAAGTCAACCTCGGGCTATGTGTTTACCTTGGGAGGTGGAGCCGTATCTGGCGGAGTGCAAAGCGGCGATGCATTGCGGACTCTACCATGGAAGCCGAATATGTAGCCGCCGGAGGCTTCTAAGGAGGTCAGATGGTTCAAGAACTACCTCGTGGATCTAGATGTGGTACTGGTTTGCCCAAGAGTATCATAGTTTCTTGTGATAACTCGGTGCGATGTGCAAACTCGAAGGAACCACGGACCCATGGCGACCAAACACATAGAGAGAAAGTACCATGTCATACGAGAAATCGTTAGGCGAGGGACGCGTCTTGATTGAAAAGATTGATCGACGGAAAATCTAGCGGATCCATTCACGAAGAGCCTGCCGCAAAAGTCTACGATGAACACGTTAGAGGACTTGGATTGCGCTTGATGGCACCCACTTAGAAAGGAAACTTTTGTATAAGTGGGAGAAGCAAAGTGATGGTTGTTTGTAATAGCTAGTAGAGACACATTGTATACTAAAGTTTGCTTTAGTATAAGTGGGAGATTGTTGGATTTGTATCTTGAAAGCGGTTTGGTTGAGCTTGTATACAATGTTTCGTTACCACTATTACAATCTCCTATCCGAATTGAATACTTGATTGCATATATCGTGTCCCCTTATCTCATATATAAGTTAGATCATACGGTGTGTAGAAGATCACGTAAGTGCGTATGATTGGTCGAGCAATGAGATATAAAAGTTTCACACCGAGACAACTTAAGGACGAGTTGTCGGTTAGGTCTGCGATATAGATAAGAAGTGACTTGACTTAGTTGCTTGTCATCTTTGATGCGTCTCGGCGTATTGAAGGATCACGATGAGATGTGTTCTTCTATCGACCGTCGTGAAGAACCAAGATCTCGGTGACTTACGATGATCTAAACCTCGATAAGGTATTAGGTGAGTATGAGTTTCGACCATCACTTTGACTTGTTATGGGTGAGGGTTATATGTTCTAACCAAGATTCTCCGCATTTTGGGTGGTGGCGGTCTTGTATATCACGCTAGTTATCTCAGATCAGTCACCGTATCCGTTTAGGATGATGGCGTCCCTTAAGGAGCTCAAAAGGTTTATTGTACTAAACCTGCGCAGTTGAGTTAGCTCAAGTACAATAATAAGGTTGAGTGGTACTACTTAAGAAATGAAGTTGTGTCGTTTTAAGCGATCGATTGCTATAAATGATTAATGGACGTTCGATATCTTAAATCTGGGATTCAGTAATGTCTAAGTGCAAGCCCGACTCAACTTCGGTAATAAAGGGGTAAGTCGGCATTTATTCTCTAGTGGCATGAATAAATGTTTATAAATTAATTTATGTTCGGGTGAACATAAGATAATTAATTTATTTGAGGCCCATCTTTATTCCTTGCATTTGATCCACAGGTGGCCCGTCCAGCCCGTAGCTCAAGAAAATCGGCCTCTAGTAGCTCTCTAAGGTAAGATTTTATTCTCTTTATCCCATGAGGATATAATTATATTTATGGTATGTCATAGATCCTTTCCATATAAGATTATGGTAATAATCACGAGTATGGAAATAATCACGAGTATGGAAATAATCCTAAGATTATGGTAATATTCCATATAGGATTATGGTAATTTCCATATAGGATTATGGTAATTTCCATATGGGATTAAGGTAGTGCATTATAAATATAAGGTATGAGATAAAGTCAGAGTTAATGCTCACATAATTCACACAAGAATTTGCCCCTCATTGTCCGTTGAGAGAGAATTTGAAAGTTGTGAAGAGAGAGTATTGGTGATTTTCGAAGCATTCTCCATAGATCGTCCTCACTCGGCGTTGGAGATTGGGCGATCGGGATCTGATCAGGAAGGTCAGCACGAGTCCGATCCGTTCGATCCATTCATCTCGTTCCATCGACCTCTTGAGATCGAAGGTAAACACGTGAAAACCCCAGCGTGTTGCGATTAATCATATAGGCGCATGCTAGGTTTATAATCGATGAATGGTGAATTAAACACCAAGATGGATCCCCGGGCGAGGGTTAACATATGTTTTCCCAACATACATTAGATATTTTTAAATGTAATAATTAAGATCATCTCATAAATACTATAAATAGGAGATCACCCCTCCCATAAGCTCATAACCAAAATAGGGAAGAAATAAGAGAAAATAGAGAAAAAATAAGAGAGTGTTCTTGAAGTGCTCTTGATCATAGAAAGGAATACATCGCCGACGTCGATCGAATTCGATCAAGAGGTTAGAAATCTTACAAGCTTCGTATATACGTTAGAATTTATGTTATAAGCTTAATTTATATGTGTGATTTTCGAAAAATATGAAACTTGTGCCGATATGTTTAGAAATTGTATTTATATGATGTTATTGAGCATGTAGTATAATTATATCATAAAATTAAGCATGGTATTAAATTTTAAAAGTGGACCGAAATCATGTAGGTGCCATATGTTGATGATTTTGATTTTTAATTGTTGATTTGAGCATGAAATCATGATCTAGGATATTAAATAAGCTTATATGAATTTATATAGAATTTTTGGAAAACTTTAGTACCTAATAAATCTATGAATTTCAAAAATTATAGAACATGATATTATGTTGAGATATAATCCATGTTTGAATGTTATCATAACATATTGAAAGTGTAGAATCATAATATAGTGTTGCATGAATTTATTGGACCTAAGTCCAAATTTTCAAAAGTGACTTAGGAAGATTAAATTCAATAGTTCACAATAAATAAAAATCATGTTATAGTAAGGATGCTTATAGATGAGTATGTGTTATGTGATTTTATTGGAATTTTTGGAAGTGTTTGCTTAGTTTAAATAAGGTTTTCGAAAACTATGAGTTATGTGTATTAATGTTATAAATTTATTTTATAAGATATAATTTCATAATATGATCCAAAATAATGTTCTAAACATATTATGATTTTATAGAATTTTAGAACAAAATTACACATAAAATAATAGAATTACATAAAAGGAATTAAAAGTCAAAATGTTGACTTTAGTCAAAATTGTTGACTAAATGTTGACAAGTCAAAATTGTTGACCAAAACGTTGACCAGGTCGAAAGGCACGAATTCGATGTCGTGATCTATGTGACTTAGTGCGTTTAGTAACAATGTAGCTTCGTTACGTAAGAACATTAAAGCGCACATTATATACTAAAGAGATGGAACATCCCTTATATAATGGCGATGTCATAATCGACAACATTTTGATTAGGAAGCGTCGATATAAGTCAAGCGTTAGCCTTATTTGATACATAGGACGTTATAGGCGATGTTAGTCTCTGTCGAAAAATATAGCGATGTACTAAACCTCGTTTCTCACATTGAAAAGGGTCGCTCGGAGGAGAAAGAAGGCGATAATTAAGTACTAGTGGCGTAAGAACTATAAGTTCTCGAGGTGGGCTTTCTTACCTAAACCCTTTGTGGGCTTTCTTACTAAAACCTTTATGAGCTTTTGAAAAATGTTTCTCGTTATTACTATCTTGTTTTTATTGCAAATTTTGAAATACGATATTATCGCCAAAAATGTTTTATGTTTTGTATATATCCATTCGGGTTGCCTGGGGCAACAGGAAGTTATTACGAATTCGGATCCTAGGCTGGAGGTGTAAGTAGAAATTCCTAGGTAGGGTTGTGTACACGTGTTGGGCCAGAATTTTAAATCGACTATTGCTTACACGAATTAACTGAAGCGATATCTAATTGGGGTATAGAATGTTAAGTGAGAAATAAGATAAGTGTCTATGAGATGTTTTATGTACTAAGTATTGTTTATAAGTAACAATTATCTTATTAAGAAATAAGAATGATACGGATGGAAAAGACAAGTATGGAAATGAAAGTTTAAAGTAGAAAGTAGTTGAAATGTTGTTTTAAGGTTGTGAAGAGGAAATGGATATGAGAAAGAGTTAACAATGATATGTCAAAAGTGAAATGTTTAAATTGTGAAATCGATTAGATGTATTAGTATGAGCGGAGTTATGTTTGAATTACAAGTTGTTAGTAGGTTATCCCAAAAGAGCGTGAGTGTTTAAGATATATAATCCTCTTGCGAAAGAACATAGAAATATAAATTATGAGAATTTTAGTCCATCATAACAGAAGCAAGGATGGAAGTAAGAATAAAAGTAGAAAAGTCTGAGAGGGTAGAAATGAAATGATGGATGATGAATGTTATTATGCGATGGTAACATGAGTATAGTCTTTCCCTGTAGATGTTCACACACAGTGACACTCCGAGTTGGCTATAAAAACTTAATAAGAGACATGATCAAATTATCAGTTGGTTCTCACATAAAAATATCCATAGTAAAAGGATTCCGGTACGGTAGAATAGAAAATGATTAAGTCAAGAGCTGTAGTTAGTAAAGTGGATTTAAGTTTTGAGATGTATCATATTTTGAGAAACCTTACTATTTATGATAACCCGATCAAGGTATCTGATGTTTCGAATTTTATTCATTACCCAAGTTCTGTCATTGAGTTTTACTCTATGACCTAGTTTCAATTGAGATATCACTTGATTTTCTCACTTTTTCTGAAAGAAGTTTACAACCGAAAGTTATAAAATGTCCTTTTAAAACCAAGCCTTCATGTGACTGAGAAGTATTTGTGACGGGCCTGGCCAACCCATATGACCAAAGACATCTCGGTGAGTCATCATTCGGTCTTGGACCTATATCCCAATTATTCGTTCAAAAAATGATGACTCAAAGTTGCCATCTTGAAATTATGAACCCTTACCCACTTATAAGTTGTCATGATCGTTTTCCCCAAACCTTGAAGCTAAGAAATATGAAATAGATTGACTTATCTTGGCACCTAAATTCTCGAATTAGTAGAGTGATATGTTTCATCGAGTTAGAGAGATACATCAGTCGTGATGAATAAAAAGTTCTCGGTGAGTTAAATAAGCACGAGGCAATTTCAAGACTACGACATTATGAGATTATACGAAAGTGTTTTAAGAACGTGTACGAAGCGAGATGAAGGGATATGAATCTTCTTCACCAAGAACGAGAAGATCTGACGCTAGCATATGTTCGCTAAACTTAGATTTGAACATAGAACTCACCGCCTATAAGAATCGATGGTTGAATGGATACGACTAGAAAAAAACATGAGGATATTCGATATATGGAATCGGAGGTTTAATGAATCGATGTGAATGAAAGTTAAGGTCATGCGATGACCAAGCAGTGCAGTACCAACGTTGGAATTGAAATTCAAATATGAAGAAGGAATCGAGAACGTTATGAGGATCGCAAATTCGAGGGCGAAATTTCTTTAAGGGGTAGAATGTAATACCCAATTTACGGGCTTAAAAATTTCGAAAATAAAGAAGGAGCGATGCGATAGAAGCAGTAAGAAAGTGAGCGTCGGTGAATCGTCGATTTTGAATAAATCGAAATTTCTCTTGAAAATTTGAGCGAAATAATTTTTAAATATGTTTTTAAGTATATTTGGGATATTATTTACACTAAGGAAGAAAAGAAATATTTTCCTTATTTTATGATGATTTTCGAAAATAAGAAGTATAAGTGATTAAATTGTGATTTATTATGTGATCACTTGATTTTATGTGATGAGTTGTCATGTTTATCTTATAATATATGATAAGATAATTATCTTGAACACCTAAGCATGAGGTGGATGTGATAAGGTTGGAAAATGACATTTTTAAGATAAGATTTGCTATGATATTTTCATAAAAGATAAGATAAGGTCATGATGGATTAAGAGATAATGTTTATCTCTTAGAAATGTGTAGAAATGTGATAAGTATCATAGGAAATAATATCTAGGCTCTAGAAGCATACAATTTTCGAAATAATGGGTATGATTTTATGTGATTTTTTCGAAAATCACAATTTAATGTGATAATTGTATTAAATAATTTATTTAAATTATATACTTGATAAATATCATGGTTCTAGATCAATCTTATCTCATGGGAATTATAGAAATTTCGAAATTTATGAAATAAGGTAAGAATAGGATTTTATAAAATTAAATCTGAAAACCCTAGTTTTCGAATAAATTGGGAAATTGCTTAGAAAAATCCCAAAAATTTATTTTATGATATAATATCATTATATTGATATAATTACTCATAAAAATAATATTTTTATGAAAAGAATCATAGTTTGATAATTTATCCTTAGCTTTGAATTATTTGCCGATAACTTTACATTAGTACATGAAATTGATCTTAATTAATTTTCCTATGATCTAAATTATTATCTAAGATCAATATTATGTCACATAGCTATTAATTGGAAGAAAATAAAATATTTATCATATAATACATGAGGTGACCGAAAATTAAGGTTTTCAAAGTATGATATTTAATTTAATTCTTATCCAATTGATGATGTATCATAAATATTATATTAATATGATATTATTAAGGATAAGATAAGGTGTTATATCAACTTGCACAAGTTTGATGACAAGTGCATAGCAAGTGGCGAAAATATGCTTGATTTTATGAGATTTAATTAATAAAAATCATCTATAATTAATGAAAGGATAAGATTGTGATCTTATCATGTTATTAGGTGTAAAGTAGAGTTAGAATTCAATTAAAACAAGTAACCTATTGTGTTGTCTCCTAATGACCGAAAATTGCCACAAATATATTATAAAATTTGTAATTTAATTATTTTAGGACAAGTGTGATGCAAGTTGTATAAATGATTGATGTACCTATTAAAAGATAAGATAAGATAAGGATTTAGATAAGATTTGATAAGGTTAAAGATAAGATTTTGTACAAGTGTACATTAGATATTTTAAATGTAATAATTAAGATCATCTCATAAATACTATAAATAGGAGATCACCCTCCATAAGCTCATAACCAAAATAGGGAAGAAATAAGAGAGAAAAAGAGAGAAAAAATAAGAGAGTGTTCTTGAAGTGCTCTTGATCATAGAAAGGAATCGTCACGACGTCGATCGAATCGATCGAGAGGTTAGAAATCTTACAAGCTTCAGATATATCGTTAGAATTTATGTTATAAACAATTTATATGTGTGATTTTGAAAAATATGAAACTTGTGCCGATATGTTTAGAAATTGTATTTATATGATGTTATTGAGCATGTAGTATAATTATATCATAAAATTAAGCATGGTATTAAATTTTAAAAGTGGACGAAATCATGTAGGTGCCATATGTTGATGATTTTGATTTTTAATTGTTGATTTGAGCATGAAATCATGATCTAGGATATTAAATAAGCTTATATGAATTTATATAGAATTTTTGGAAAACTTTAGTACCTAATAAATCTATGAATTTCAAAAATTATAGAACATGATATTATGTTGAGATATAATCCATGTTTGAATGTTATCATAACATATTGAAAGTGTAGAATCATAATATAGTGTTGCGTGAATTTATTGGAATTGTTAAAATTTATTGGACTAAGTCAAATTTTCAAAAGTGACTTAGGAAGATTAAATTCAATAGTTCACAATAAATAAAAATCATGTTATAGTAAGGATGCTTATAGATGAGTATGTGTTATGTGATTTTATTGGAATTTTGGAAGTGTTTGCTTAGTTTAAATAAGGTTTTGAAAACTATGAGTTATGTGTATTAATGTTATAAATTTATTTTATAAGATATAATTTCATAATATGATCCAAAATAATGTTCTAAACATATTATGATTTTATAGAATTTTAGAACAAAATTACACATAAAATAATAGAATTACATAAAAGGAATTAAAAAGTCAAATGTTGACTTTAGTCAAAATTGTTGACTAAATGTTGACCAAGTCAAAATTGTTGACCAAAAACGTTGACCAAGGTCAAAGGCACGAATTCGATGTCGTGATCTATGTGGCGTAGTCGTTTAGTAACAATGTAGCTTACGTTACGTAAGAACATTAAAAGCGACATTATATACTAAAGAGATGGAGCATCCCTTATATAATGGCGATGTCATAATCGACAACATTTTGATTAGGAAGCGTCGATATAAGTCGGCGTTAGCCTTATTTGATGCATGGGGCGTTATGAGCGATGTTCGTCTCTGTCGAAAAGTATAGCGATGTACTAAACCTCGTTTCTCACATTGAAAATGGTCACCTTTCGGAGGAGAAGAAGGCGATAATTAAGTACTAGTGACGTAAGAACTATAAGTTCTCGGGGTGGGCTTTCTTACCTAAACCCTTTGTGGGCTTTCTTACTAAAACCTTTTATGAGCTTTTTGAAAAATGTTTCTTTGTTATTCTTGTCTTGTTTCTGCAAATTTTTGAAATACGATATTATCGCGAAAATATTTTATGTTTTGTATATATCCATTCGGGTTGCACGGGCAATGACGAAAGTTAATACAATCGGGTCCCTCTTGGTGAGATCTTTAGTTAGGATTGTGTACACGTAAGCATTTGAGTCGTTGGGTCGCTCGTTTGCTTAGACATCTGAGTCATTGGGTCATTTCGTTTGTTGTGCGTTCGGGTGAAGGAGGCCTCACTCCCGCCGCGTTATCCATAGCCGACTTGGAATATACATTGTGGTTGTGATGAGAAAAGCGTCGGCGGACAACTTTGAGAAATAAGAAAATGTATTTTGTAAGAACAATGCCTTTTTCAAACAAAACCCTTGTGTCTTACTGTGATGAGGCGATCTGATAATTCATAAAGTAAAATGTTTTCGGCAATGTGTCCACTGAGTGCATTATTTGTACTCGACCACATATTGTTTTAAATGTACGGAGTTGAGCGGTGATGGAGCAGGCGGGAGTTGAGCGAGTCCTTTTGTCAACTTAAGTATGGAATATCTTTTGGTTCACCTTGAGAATGCATCTTCACATGCATGTCTCACACGTTTTATTCCGCTGTCAAACTCTTGAGACTCTGTTATCTTTTGTTACTATGTTAAGTTTTGTAAAAGCTGCTGTTTTGTTGGAACCATGAAACCTTCTTATATATAAGCTGTTTGATCCATCGTGATTCTCGTTTCTATTTGAAACATCTATATTTTTTTTATAGATGAAATGAGTTGGAAACCTTATTCTTTTCATATTCACTTAACCCAAACCCCAAGTCATGGTCCGGTAAGGATAAGCCAAATCGGGCTGTGACAGATAAGTATAGGGTCGATCCCACGAGGAGTTGGTGTAGCAATCTCTGATGTCACGATGTCACTTAAAAGGAATGAGGGTGGTGTAATTATCTTGATCACTATAGGTATGACTAAAGTAACACGAAACAAACTAAAAGGAATATCAAATAATAAGAGGAGGACTTCGTGAAGGCGATTAATACTCGGTCCTAGGTGCAAAGGTTTTCTCTACATGACATGCATCAACGGTTATAAGAGACATCGTCGTGACCCGTTGTCACGCGTCACCACGACGCACCCTCCAAATCTATCCTTTACGTGTAAAGAAGGCGAGGACACCCTATGCAAACTATCTAACCCGTAATGCCCACGCATGCGAGGACACCTCGGTACATGCAAGCTACTGCACGTTATGATCTAAATGGACCGGTATTGGCAAAGGCAAGCTGCTAGGACTACTCCAACTCGCCCACACCGATCGACTATTTGGGGTGCGGGACACCGACACCTTAATCAATTATTACTTGCAACCTCCTTACCCACTATGTTATTTGCAACTAACACACCGAGTTTGGTTAAGTTATATAATGCCGGGACCTAGTGCTTGGGAACACACGCATGCGAGATCGTAATGCCCTACTTAGACCTCTCGAGTTATATTAATCATGCTCCACTTAGTCACGCCCAAACCGAATAAAGACTTAGCTAGACATAAAATAAACAAACATGCAACAGCTTAATTGAAACCATAATTAAGCGGAAACAACTTACTATTACTTGAGCGAAATAGAAGCGGCGAGCCCAAAGTGCCGTCGGTAAAACATCTGATAAAGTAAATATAAAGGGTTTGCCCGAAGGACTTAATGTATGTGATGTTCTTTGGATGAATCGATGCTAAAAGTATGAGTGAGAGGCGAGCGGAAGAGGGAGAGCGCACAAGTCGCGCCTTCATCCATATATATAGGCGAGAGAGGCGACGATGGTAATGGCCCATGGGCTGGACAATCTGGTAGGGTTTCCTTGTTGATCGGCGCTCTTTCCTTGCCAGACGGATGCAGGATGATCTCCTCCAGATTTCGGGATTTGGCTCACACAGCATCCTTTCCGGTTAGCGACATTCACCCCGATCTCGCGTATCTTGCCCATCACCTCTCTCTCCGACTTCTCTTGCCTCCTGCCCGTCTTGGTCTCAGGTTGCCTTCTTCACTTCCGCTTGCCCATTAGCCTACCCTTACGGAGATTGAACTTCTTGCGATCAGTAAGGAGGTCACGCAGTGAAAGCAGACACTCTTCGGGTTTGAAGCCCAGGCTGTGAGCTAAGCTCCTTGTGCCCTCGAGGTGCATCGTATCTCTATTCATCCGCCATGCAAGTTCCACTCCTTCTTGCCCATTTCTGCCCTGCCTTGCTCCCTGCAGACCAATGTGTCCTCCCAGACACAAAACACAACAAGAAAGACACAAAAGACTCGATCTAGACCTAGACAAGACACAGAAAAAGAGCACAAAACTTAGGCTCGTCATACATCCATTAATTATTTACAGCGTTCTGACTGCTTAAAATAATTAATATATTTAATTCCTTAAGTAGTACCACTCAACCTTATTATTTTACTTGAGACAACTCAACCTGCATGGTTTAGTACAATAAACCTTTTGAGCTCCTTAAGGGGACGTCATCATCCTAAGCGGATACGGTGACTCGACACGGGTAACTAGCATGACATACAAGATCGCCACCACCCAAGATGCAGAGAATCTTGGGTTATCTCATCTAAACCTCACCCATAACAAGTCAAAGTGATGGTCAAGAACTCATACTCACCTAATACCTTATCGAGGTTTAGATCAGCGTAAAGTCGGCGAGATCGAGGTTACGCACGGCGGTCGAGATAGAAGAACTCATCTCACTATGATCCATCAATCGTCGAGGCGTACCGGCATAAACAAGCAACCAAGTCAAGTCACGTCTTATCTATACCGCATGACTATACCAACAACTCGTCCTCAAGTTGTCTCGGTGTGATACTTTTTATATCTCATTAAACGACCAATCATCTGGACTTACGTGATCTACAACACATTGTATGATCTAACTTATATATGAGATTAATGGATATACATATGCAATCAAGTAAACAATTCAGATAGGAGATTGTAATAGTGGTAACATGAAACATTGTATACAAGCTCAACCAAAACTGCTTCCAGTATACAATTCCAACATCCATTTCATCCTATTTAATAACGTTGTTTCTACAAAATATCAAAATAAACTAAATAAGTCTGAATCGATAAATACTAATCAACACGACGACATAAATAGAACAAATCATAGGAAACACCATGCATAAGAATACCAATAATAAGCACAAAACAAAACCAAACAACTCTCCATATCTTTCAAATACTAAAATCATCTACACTTTCAAACAAATTATGTTAGAAAATGAAAAGACATGATTCAAATGCTTTTTAAGTGTTGGAAGAGGACGAAAGAGTGAAAATTTCATTAGAAAAATATAACTTCCCTCTCAAAATTTTATAAGGTTGAATTCGTTGCACCAGTGACACCACACTATAACCAGACGAAATCTTGGTCAAAATAGTAATTTTAAGAGATTATTCCTTGGAATAATCAATTTTTAATTCATGGTTTCAAAATTTGACTAAAGTTAATAATTTTACTCAAATATTGCAAGTATAAATATTGCATAAATTGATAAATACAAGAGTTATTCGAGTGGACAATCAAAATTATCATTTTCACTTTGATGAATAATCAGTACAAATTATTAACATGTAATCTCTCCGTCCCGTCGAATATGGCTCATTATTTTTTTATGTGATTATTTAGGAGAATAGTATAAAGTGGTTAAAAGGATAAAAATTAGGTAGAGTACATACCTTTTGAAGTGATAATTATTTCTTAATAAGGAAATGAGTGGGACAACCTGAAAATGAATATCAGACAAGTTCAATGGAACGTAGAGAGTATTATTTAGTTAAATAATAATTTTGCCAAGTCAAAAATAATTTGCTCGAACTTTGTCACGCCCAATTCTGAGGAAGGCACGGATGCGGGGTGTGATTAGGGGTGGGGGTTAGAAGCGGGGAAGAGGGGATACATATAACATACATGATAAGAAGATGTGACCATGAAATCGGGCGATCTCCTCTATAACTAGGACATATCACGAAGGGAGGGTGCACAAACAATCCACCAATAGAATAATATCGATATCATAACTTGAGAAAACATGATCTTGGTTTATTATAAGTAATGCAAGAAGGCAAAATAGCATTACATCACATCGACTAGACCGATTCGACCACATAGCATGCTCGTATCGAGACTCACAACATAACAACATAACAAATCTTGTTCCCAATCGAAAGCAAATAAGGGACAAGAATACATAATTATCAGTGCGTATATAACACAACATCGGCGGAAGCATAGCATGAAGAACCCAGCTCCACCCGCCAGTCAGTGCCGTCGACCTCCTCCATACGTGAAAAGATTTGAAAAGAGTTTGGGGTGAGTACTAGCGCACTCGGTGGGGTTTTATCATAAATCAAAAGAATCATGAGGCCGTGTTTAGAGCACTTACCTTAGAAGGTTTTAAAGCGTAAATCCACTTCTAAGTAAGCAAAATAGATTTTCATTTTCGATACGATCCGTTATTCTGTTCTCCCATCATAGAACCATGAACCACGGCTCGGGCGTATCCACTTGATCCATCACATGACATTCATTCGGCCGGAACATATCCGATCGGTTGCGCCGGGCGTATCCGGCCGGCTAACTTTCGGTGTGGACTTGAAATTGAATCCGTCGAGAACCATAACCACCTCATTACCTTTCCGTGTGGACTTAGGGGTCTATCCCATTCGAACCATAACCACGTGTTCTGGGTCTATCATATGATCAATACTCGAGATGGTGATCAACCCACGAATAGAGATCCGTGCACAACCATGATAGAACCATATCTTGGATCGAGAACACGATAATAATTTCACAAAAACATTTCTGGCGTGCATGTTTTATTTTGAAATATCGAGTAAATAACTCAAAATAAGCATATATAACCCAACTGAGCAGAATGACGTCGGCGAGAGATATCTACGGATCCGATGACTTCACCGATCGCCTTTGGTAGGTACACAGTAACAAGGCGGAACAACTTTTGGGGTTCTTCCTACAAAGCAAAGCAACATCGTGATCAAGCGACGATCGTAGCAAAATTAGGGTTTTCGACTTTACGAACCCATATTTGGCACTCTCGGGTTTTCAAATCAACTCGATGCGAGAAGGAAATATATTCGAGGCATCGAGACCTATAATAGGGTACTTTCAAAATATGCATGCATGCAAGTTGACTCAAATCTTAGCATCGAAGAAGCTTCAAAATCGATGCTATCCTCGGATCTAGGATAAACCATCCAAAATCGATGCATGAAAATGGAAACATAAGCAATATGCATAACGGCGAACATGGAATGACAAGCGGCGTTGAAAATGGATAACTTGGGCATGTCTTCCTTTAGAAAACTCGAGCGGCGGAAAACATCCGACGTGCGTAAAGCGAAAAAGTGAAAAGCGGATCGGTACTTTAGTAGAATCATAGCAGGAACTCAAAACCTAAAGGACCCGTGGCGAAAGGTGGGCCGTCGACCACCAAATCGCGGACAATGACCACCAAATCGGTGACAATGGGCGGCGGCGGCAATGGCAAATCGGCCGGCCTCGGCGTTTTCCGCCTCGTCGCTAGAATCCAGGTTCTATGCTATACGATCTACTAAAAGGCGGAATCAAAACAAGAAAAGGACAAAAAAAAAGCGGGCTGCCGGGGGTGGTTGATCGGCGGTGGTGGCTCGGCGGCAATGGGGCCGCCATTGAGCCTCACGGCTCGATCACTCCTCCAGTGACTTCGCAGCACAGGCTGCTCGGCTCTTCCAAGTAAACACGGAGGCGAAGGAAATGAGCGTTGAAAATGAAGGCCCTAGCCTCCTGTTTATAGGAAAATTCGAGGGGGTCACAGCATTGCTTGCATAATGACCCTTTTCGAAAATGCAAAATCGGCGTAACTTTTGCAAGCGAGACTCAAATTTAGCAAACTTGGTACCCATGGACACGAAAAAAATACGGACACAATGACTATAAACAAGATATGCTTTTAAAAGATCCATGAAAAGTTCGGTTTTCGATAACTTCCGGTGCAAACCTTCATGGGTGGTGAAAACTGCATACTTAGTGTCTATGAATTAGGTCATAAGACACTCTTCACAACGCTTTGAGGTTTCGTGATCGCATCACCGAAATAAAAAGTCGACCTTTTGACCTTTTCTCGAAAAACATGCCATGCAAAGCGAGCTTAAAAGACGGGGTATTACAAACTTCAAGACCCTCAACAAGTTAACAAATCACTAGTTCGTCGAAGGTTTGCCGAATGCAGGATTCCATAAGGACCAAGTGTGTGAAGCATGTCAGAGGGTCAAACAAACTAAAGCGTCATTCAAGAGCAAAAATTCCCACTCTATTGATCGAATACTCTAACTGCTAGACATGGACCTATTTGGACTAGTAACTCCATTCAACTATAATAATTTACCTGGATTGTGTTTTTGTACAAGAAAAGTGAAACACTGAAGAAGTTATCTGCACTGCTGAAGAGTCTCAATACCAAGAAGCAGACTGACATATCACAATGATTTGATAGAGAACCTGAGTTCCTGAATGTTGTCATACGTAAGTATTGTGAGAAGAAAGGTACCAGTCGTCAGACGTCTGCTGTTTGTACGCCTCAACAAAATGAAGTAGTTCAAAGAGGAATTGAACTCTGAAAAAGTAGCTAGAACAATGCTTGCCAGTTCGAAGCTACCTCCAAAATTATGGGCTGAAGTTATCAATACTGCATGTTACACTCAGAATCGATCATTTCTGACTTAGAGGCATGGGAAAACACCATACGAAGTGTGGAATAACATGAAACCTTCTATATCTCACTATCGTACTTTTCGTTGTTTATGTTACATCCGCAACAATGATAAAGTGCACTAAAAACTTTTGAAAACAAAGTTGAGCAAGGAATTTTCCTTGGTTATTTTTCAGCTGAAGAATCCAGCAAAGCTTAAGGGTTTTTAACAAACAATCTTTCTTGTGGAAGTAACACCTCATGTTGTCTTTGACGAAACTACTGAGTACATGAATCAGGTCAACATGAAAGCTGAGTTATCCCAGAAAAACTCCTCTCCCCTTAGTCTGACTAACGAAGTGCTTGTACGGGGACAAGAGAATATGAAACTAAAGACGCTCAGCATATCCATGAAAATGAGCCAGTCCAGGTGGATATTCTTGTTGGACTGAAAAGATCACTAATAAAGTCCATCACAATCTAACGAGGTCGTCCTAGCGAGCAAGTTAATCCGAGTCGTCTCAAGAAAAACTTAACAGGGCGTTACTAAGTTACCACACGAAAGCAATTAAATTCCTAAACACTCTAATCACAAAGGGTTGTTTGATCGTCACCTTAAAACAATAGATTACCTAGGCGAGGAATTATTAAGGAAAGTAAGACGAATTAACTAGGCCGAAATTGATAAAGCAAAGAAAAAATCTAGACAAGAATTAAACCCTGGATTGAAGAATACGGATCAACATTATGAACCCTAGACATAAATCGAAAGGAGTAAAAGAAAGACAAGAATAATTAAATCAATACCAATATTAATCAATACTCAAGCATAGAAATCATCATCCAAGAAATACGAGAAGACGAAATAAGCGATAAAAGAATCTTACGAACAAAATCGAACGATGGAATTGATATTCAAGTCTTTCGAATTAGAAATCCAATAGTAATAATCCTTACAATAAAGTTCTTGAATCACAAAAAGGAAAGAAAAATATTTGAATTACTTGGAAGAACTTCGAGGAGGCGCACGAAAGAAAAACTGAATAATGAAAAAGAGGTGGTAGGGTTTTCAGCGTTTAAAACGTATTTATAGAGACCGAAAATTTACGCGCAGCGCCAGACTCAACCCAAATGCCGGACGCGCGCGCTAAAAAACAAGGCAAAACGCGCCTCGCCTAGCACCGGATGCAACGCCAGCACCGGACTCGTCAGCTCTCGAGAAACGGGGGCCAGCGTCGGACGTGTGGAGTCTCTGGACATTCTTCAAGTCTTTCGCAGTGCCGAAAGCGACGTAGCACCGGACGCGGTGACTCTCGGGGTGAATTTCACCTCTTGCGCAGCGCCGGATGTACGAAGTCTCGGGATGAATCTTGCTTTGGGCGCCTAGCACCGGACGCGGGCGCTCTCGGGATGGAACCCAGCTCGGACGCCATGCAGCGCCGGACGTGGGTCTTCAGTTAGCTCCTCGCGACGCGGTGCACACCTAGCGCCGGCTACGCCGAGTCTAGCGCTTGGGTGCGCTCTTTATGCACGACATTGTTCAAACGCGATCATTCCCTACACAAAACGAAAACGAACATGATTCCAATAAAAGATATTCAAATATAACCAAATAGGAATCAAATCGTCTAAAACAAATAAGGAAAAACATAACAAAAACATGCAAAACAACTCCCTCACACTTAACTCTTTGCTTGTCCTCGAGCAAATTTTAGTTTCTTGAAAAGAATGGTACACATAGAATCAATACTTCAAATAGAATCAATCATATATTCACATCCTTTCAATGCATCTTAATAATATAATTCTAAATATAATGATCCTCATTCATCAATCCAAACATGTGACTTATCATAGAATAGTTGTGCTTCGACTCAACATGATTTTAGAAATCAATGGTTCCCTTTCATGTAAGATATCCCAATGATAAAAATAAATAAAACATGTGGAACTTAAAACCGATTATAGGACAATAATCGTTAGGTGGAACCTTCAAGTTGTACACTTGAGTATCCTAACGTAGATATCTATACCCGTCGCATAGAGTCTCCACTCGAGAGACAACACAAGCAAGAGGGGTAGAGCCCCTTATTCGAATTTTAAGCCCACTTATTTCACAACTATGATTTTCTTTTTTCTTTTTCTTTTTTGAAAAATCATACAAGAAAAGGTTCCATGTACGAAGTATATGACCCCCGATCACATACATTGTCTAATCACAGCTTCCTAATTATGTCCCACAGTTCAAATTGACACCTAAGTTCCATCACACTAAAAACCATATATCAAGATGCAATGAAATTCAGATCAAAACATAATTAATTCAACTTAAAGCATAATTCTTCATGCACCAATGATTTCAAGAAAATAAAATCATCTCTAATCCAAACAAAAGTTAATAAACGACTAAACACATAACGAAACAGGAAACGACAAAACACAAACAAAACAGAAAATGAAACCCCCCCACACTTAAAACAGGCAAGATCCTCATTCCAGATATATATATATAATGAAAAAGGGCAGAGGCGACTTCCCTGAAAGCGAAGAAGCGGAAAGGCGGGGCATCAAGCATGAAACAAAACCTACAAAAACAGCAAACAAAGAGAAGCAAAACAACGAAAACCAAACGACGCACACAAAAACAGAAAAAACACATACACTTCAATAGTAATGAATCATTATTGGTCAGACGGCGGTGGTGGAGGTGGAGCGCCATGAAAAGTGGTCAGCGTTGCTCCATCGAGCCTCAAGAGCAGACCATGCGGCGATTACGCTCAATCATCTGCCGATTATATTGATTCCAAGCTGGTTCTGCTCATGCCACAATTGATTCTATTCGTCAAGACGTTGATTTTGCTGATCAAATCGAGAGTAGATATCTTGATGAAACTCTGTCAAGTGACCACCTAATTCACTCCTAAACTGACCTAACTCTTCACGAATGAAGTTGTATCCTTGCTCCGATGGACCATGATGTGAAGGAAACTGTGGGTGGTTAGGATCAGCGTTGCTCTGAACCGGCTCAGTATCCTCTCTTGCCTCGTCACCCTCATCTTCCGATGCAAGGGTAGTGTCAAAAATGGCCATATCACCCGAAGGTGCATGAGATGGTCCTGCACCTGCTGCTTGGGCTTCTACGAGCTGCGCATGCATATATCTCTTCACGTAATTCCTCAAATTATGAGGTACCAGGGTTGTCTCGTTATATGCAAAAGGGGCACCTCGAAGCTCACTAAGATCAATCATCTTAGGTCGTATCAGATCTTGCCCAGGAATATGGCGTCCATCATTATTAATAATCCCTAAATGGACTGCTAGACCAGTAGGGATTTGACACAAGGTCGGTCGACATTTCTTACGTCGCTGAACCAGCTGCAAGTGTTCCCAAATGAAGAATGTCGGTGAGAACTTTATCTTCTTTACCGCGCATATGAGCAAGAAGACCTCAGCAGTATTGACCTTGTTGGCCTGCTCATTTCCGAAAACACTGAATGCTATAAATTTATGGACCATTGCCAATGCTGCATCCTTGATGAATCCACTCAGAATCCAACTGATGACCAGTTGTTATACCCTGATAATTCATGCCAAGCCTCTCTGACATTGAATGAAGGGGGTACACCACATGCACCTGAAGTCGGAAATCCGAACACTCCCTTCATAATATGAGGTGTGACATCATACTCTTGCCCCAACAAACGACAGGTCAAAGTCTCGGATTCATCATCAATATTCATCGTACAATAAAATTCAATTAGTAACGGAAAGTAACCAGGAAAATCCATCATAGCATATTGCAGCAATCCTAAATTCTTCAAATATTTCTTTACTCTATCCTCAAGACCTAAACTTTGCATCAATTGCCAATTGAATTGACGCCGAGGAGTGATATCTTGAAAAGCAAATCGTCGATAATGTGTACCTTCCACCGGATTATAAATAGGAAATGTGCCTGAGTACATTATGCGGATATCCTCCACTGGTTCCTCCATAGGAACATCGTCGTCTCAAGGATGATGAGAACTGGACCCGACAACATTCTTAGTCCGAACCATGTTGATAAATGTGCGAGAGGGTACTGGACGAACGGACGGAGGCTGAATCTCGGAGGAAACGCCAGATTGGGTTGAACGGGCTCTGGATTACGCGAGGTGCGCGGCACTAAGGAAGGAAGCGTTGGATGGAAGCGAACGTCGGACGCGAGGCGAGAGTGTGATGGGAAGCGAGGCGCGCATCGTGAAGGAAACGCCGAACGGATGGAGGCCGGCGCTGGGGCGCTAGGAGTTGAGGCGCGGCGTTGGGCACGCGACGCTTGAAGGCAGCGTCGGACGGAAACAAGATGGGCACTGGGCTGAGCGGTACTTGAAGGCAGCGCCGGACGGAGGTAGAGCGGGTGCTGGGCGCGTGGTGATTGAGCGTCGAACGGAGATCGAGGAATGTGCGCGAGGCGCGCGACGCTTCATGCAAAGCGCCGGACGGAGGTGGAACGGGCGCTGGGCGCACGGAAGATAAGCGAGCGACGATGAGGATAGCACGGAAGGAGAGCACGGCGCTGAGGTAAAAACGCCGAACAGAGTGGGGGCGCCGAACTTGAAGCGTTTGACGAAATGGGCCTTTGGGAGAGAGGAGCGGCGCTGAAGGAAAAAAATGAAGGAGTTAGAAAACCCTAACTCACGTAAATATATATATTATTTATTTATTTTTATTTTATTTTTTTTAAATAAGAACCCAGCATCGGTTTCATTCCATTTTTGAATCGTACCCAGTGCCGGTTTCATCGTGTCTGGCATTGGGTGAACTCCTTGTATTCTCTTTCAATAGTACCCCAGCGCCGGTTTGGGTGCGTCCAGCGCCTGGGGTACCTCTCTGGACGTGATTTTGTATGCTCGCAGCGCCGATTTGGATGCGTCCGGCGCCTGGGGTACCTCCCTGGACGTGATTTCGTATGCTCGCAGCGCCGGTTTGGATGCGTCCGGCGCCTGGGGTACCTCCCTGGATATGATTTCCACACTTCGTCTTTTCGATCCATGTTCCAATTTTAGATAAAATAACTCCTACTGCACCACACAAAACCAAAACAAAGATAAAAACACAAACAAAACCAAAAGAAAACACGAACAGAACAGAAAGAAACGTGGGTTGCCTCACACGAAGCGCTTGTTTACTGTCATTAGCTTGATGAGAATAGATCATGATAATAGGGGATCAGCAACGGAAATAGATTCTCACTGTCACGGAGGTCGGATCCCTTTCTACAAAAAGCTTCACACGTTGACCATTGACCTCGAACGATTCCTCTGAACCTTCTTTACCGAGCACCACCGAACCATACGGCTTCACCTCCTTGATAATGAACGGGCCACTCCAACGGGACTTCAATTTCCTAGGAAAGAGCTTCAACCGGGAATTGAACAACAAGACCTTCATTCCGAGCTTCAAATCTTTGTGCACAATGTGTTTGTCGTGGAGGGCCTTCATATTTTCCTTGTAGATTCGGGCATTGTCGTATGCCTCATTATGGAATTCTTCAAGTTCCGATAGTTGTAACATCCTATGCTTGGAAGCATCTTGCATCTCCAAAGAAATGGTTTTGATAACCCACAAGGCCTTGTGCTCAATTTTCATCGGGAGATGACACATCTTCCCAAACACCAAGCGATAAGGGCTCATCCCAAGGATACCCTTGTATGCTATGCGGTACGCCCATAGTGTATCGGGAAGTTTGGTGGACCAATCCTTTCGAGAAGGTTGGACCATTTTCTCTAGAATCCCCTTGATTTGCCGATTGCTAGTCTCGGCTTGTCCCGATATCTGTGGGTGGTAAGGCGTTGCCACCTTGTGGTTAATCCCATTATTTTTCATCAACTTCTCGAACAACTTGTTGCAAAAGTTCTTTCCCCCGTCACTAATAATTGCTCGGGGAAAACCAAACCTGTAAAGTATATTCTCCTGCACAAACTTCAAAACGACATAAGAATCCCATGTCCTAGTGGGGATAGCCTCGACCCTCTTGGACACATAGTCAACGGCAAGCAAAATATATTCAAAACCAAAAGACTTAGGGAAAGGTCCCATAAAATCAATTCCCCACACATCAAAAATTTCTACCACAAGAATATTATTGAGGGGCATCTCATTTCGGGCACCTATAGATCCCGTGCGCTGGCATCGGTCACAAGCATGGTAGAATGCTTGGGTGTCTTTGAATAATGATGGCCAGTAGAATCCCGACTGGAGTACCTTGAAGGCTGTCTTTTGTCCACCAAAATGTCCTCCACAATGACCATTGTGGCATCTTTCCAACACTTGGGATTGCTCTTCCTCAGGCACACATCGGCGGATCACATCATCCTTCCCGAAGGGGACAAATGATCAGCCACACAATTCTCACTCCCCTTCCTATCCTTAATCTTTACGTCGAACTCTTGAAGGAGAAGAACCCAACGGATCAACCTAGGCTTGGCTTGAGGTTTGGTTAACAAGTACCTTAAAGCTGCATGGTCACTATAGACAATCACTTTAGAACCTATGATATAAGAGCGAAAATTTTCTAAAGCATATACCACAGCTAACATTTCTTTTTCAGTGGTTGTGTAATTCACCTGTGCATGATTCAAGGTAGAACTAGCATAGTAAATTACACAGAGCATCTTATCAACACGCTGACCTAAAACAGCCCCTACAACGTGATTGCTAGCATCACACATGATTTCAAAATGTTCATTCCAGTTCGGGGCTATAACCACGGGGGCACTAGTCAACCTTTCTTTCAAAATAGAAAATGCATGCATACAATCATGATCAAATACAAAAGGCACATCTTGGGAAAGCAAACGACACAGGGGTTGAGAGATTTTTGAAAAATCCTTAATGAACCTATGGTAGAAACCCGCATGCCCCAAGAAACTCCTAATCCCTTTACGTCAACAGGTGGGGCGGTTTCCTATAACATCAATCTTAGCCCTATCCACCTCAATCCTTCATGAGAAACTAAGTGCCCGAGTACTATACCACTCTTAACCATAAAATGACTCTTTTCCCAACTCAAAGTTAAATGACTCTCGACATCTATTAAGCACATGATCAATTTTAGGCGGTCATCAAGCGAGGGCCAAAATAGAAAATCATCCATAAATACCTCCATGTAGTCGCCGATCATTTAAAGAAGATGGACATCATGCACGTTGGAAGGTTCCAGTGAGCGAAATGGCATCTGATGGTAAACAAATGTCCCATGCGGGCTCGTGAACGCCGTCTTGGATTGGTCCTCCGGAGCTAAGGAAACCTGATAATAACCATAAAAGCCATCAAGAAAACAATAAAAATCGTGACCAGCTAACCTATCAAGCATTTGATCAATGAAAGGTAGAAGGAAGTGATCCTTCTTGGTGGCGGCATTCAGCTTCCGGTAGTCAATGCACATGCGCCATCCTATGGTGGCTCGGACCAGCACCAACTCCCCCTTGCTATTTTCAGTTACAGTGATGCCCTTTTTTTTCGGCACTACATGCACGGGGCTCACCCACTCACTATCTGCGACAGGAAAGATGAGACATTCGCCTAGGAGTTTGTAGATCTCCTTCTTCACTAATTCAGAAATCATAGGGTTCAACCTCCTTTGACCATCTCTCGTCGGGCTAGCTCCTTCTTCCAAGGTGATGCGATGCATACACGTGGCGGGGTTAATATCACGGATATCAGGCAAACTCCACCCGAAGGCAAGCTTGTTCCTCTTCAAAACACCAATCAAAGCATCTTCCTCATATCAAGCCAAAGTCGAGGAGATGATCACTGGCTTGGCTTTCCCTTCCTCTAGGAACACATACTTCAAATGCGTTGAAAGCTCCTTGAGTTCAACAGGTGACTCGGGAAAGCTTGCCAGCTCACGTGCTAATTCTTGCTCGTCGGCCGATCCCATGAAAACCTCTTCAACTGTGTGTGCCTGCAAAAATACATTCTCGACCAAGGGCTCAATAGCATCAACAAAGGCACAATCATCAATATAATGAGTAGTAGGTGCATTAAGGCTGTCTCTCACAGAAAATGTAACCGTAGTCCCTAAAACAGTCATCTTAATAAGACCACTCTTAACATCTATCATGGTATTAGTGGTGGTCATAAACGGTCTACCTAGGAGAACAGTGTTTGACCTACCATCCTCCCGCACATCCCCGACTTCCAAAACCACAAAATCCATCAAAATTATTAGACCCCCCACATTAACCATAACATTTCCACTGCCCCCTTGGGGTATCTCATAGAAAATGTAACCGTAGTCCCTAAAACAGTCATCAAATTAATTCCCGCCCCCAAATCAAGCATACCCAAGGCCTCTTTCCCATTCCCCATAGCAATCTTAATGATAAAGATACCTAGATTGCGAAGCTTGGGTGGAAGAGGAAGTTGCAAGATCGAATTAGCCGTCTCAGAGACGACCACATTGGCAATGTCTCACCAGTTCCTCTTCTTGGAGGTGAGCTCCTTAAAGAATTTAACATAGGCAAGGACATCCCGGATGACGTCCAGCAGAGGCAAGTTGACTTGTAGTTGAGACAACAACTTGTAGAAATCGCTGAAATATTGGTCCTGCTTGGCATTCGTCAATCGATGGGGATAAGGGACCCAGGGCTTGAACAATGCCTTTGTAGATTATCCCGACGGAACATAAGGATTGACAGCTTTGTGCAACTCACTCCCATGTTTCTTCTCGGGAATCTCTTCTTCAACATGAGGTTGCTCAACATCGACAGTGGGTGCCTGTGAAGGCACGGGAGTCGGCATAATCACTTGGTTATCGATGATTTTTCCACTTCGGAGAACCGTCACGGCATGAGCTTGATGAGCTTGCCCCAACAACTTGTTCCTCTTACTCTGCTGCCTCATCTCGTTAATTGAAGTGGCAATCTGACCCATAGTGTCCTCGAGGCGTCTCATAGTTACCTCAGTACTGTCGATTCTCTGATTGTTCTTTGTGATGTATGCGTCGAGAGAATCCTCGCAGAGTCCGGCGAGATTGCGGGTTGCCGCGTGGAAGCTGCAGGTGGCGGAGGAGGCCGGGGTACCGCGCGCGGTGGAGGCGATCGCGTGGGTATAGATACTGAGGTGGCGGTGGCTGCTGCGGGTAGGGATACTGCGGGTATGATGGCTGTCCATATGACTACTGTGGATACTGATACTGCTGACCATAAGTCTGCTGCTTCGGCGGGTATTGCTGAGCTGTGTACTGCTGCGACGGGTATTGCTGTGCAGGAGGGCGTCGAGTCTGTGGGTTTGAACCCGAACCCTGACCTTGGCTCTGATTCTTCCATCTCGAATTATATTGCGGCTGAGTTTGCTCATAGGTCGGCCTCGGCTCATAAGGCTGCCGAGGCGGAAAGCCTTGCATAGCGTAGGCTTCGACTCCGCCTTCATAGACGGGTGCTCCCATATTGGGACAAACATCAGTTGTATGTCCCATCTCTATGCAAATTCCACAAGGTGCATAGAAATCACGATGTGGCGCGACGAACTCCCGAGGAGGTGCAATAACAGGGATCGTGAAGGGAACTCAGCCTGCTTCATCTTCATTTCGTTCATTTCTCTCATAAGTTGCGCCATCTGCCTCGTTAATTCTGATCCTGTTTCTACGGAATTGATAGACGACTGGCACGTACTAGATGCCTTCTGGAGGGAATTGCTCGCCATGACATCAAAGATCTCATCTAAAGCCTCTGCCGTGATATGAGCTATATTGTCCCCTGCCGCATCGTCAGCTTTTTCCTGATCGGATTTAAGGATCCTGTCATAGAAGAATTGGCACAAAAGAACCAATGGGAAGAAGTGATGTGGGCATTGCCTCTGAAGCTCTTTGAATCTTTCTCTCGCTTCATAAAATAGCTCATCCAGTTCCTGCTTGAACGTCATAATCTTGGATCAAAGATCTTTGGTCTTCTGCTGTGGATAGAACCTCAACATGAATTGCTCCACCATATTGTTCCAATTTTCCAAAGAGTCGGCGGGAAAGCTCATAAGCCAAGACTTGGCTTTATCTTTAAGAGCATAAGAGAAACAAGACCTTCAACTGTTCCTCATTCAGGCCAAACAGAGGGAACGATTGCACCACTTTATTGTAATCTCTAATGAAGCTTAAGGCATCCTCATTCGCCATGCCATGAAAAATAGGGATGAGATTGAAATGGTTCGGCTTCAACTCATACCCGCGTGCTGTGGGGCACAACACGAAGGGGTTTGTAGTCTCCCTTATCTTAGGGCGAAAGTAATCCCCCATCAGGCGAGGGGTAGCGTTCGCGTCATGATTGTTGTTTACATTGTCATGGTTATTGTTTCGTCAGTCACCCATGGTCCTCGATGGGGATTCTTCAAACAAAAAATTCTTGACGATAGTGAATCCTCCTTCAAGAGTGGGAGAACTGTCCTCACAGAAGCTATCACAATCGGATTGATCAAACTCCGCCACAATAGGCAGTCACGGTTTCCTTGGCTTGCGAGTATACTTCAACGGGATGCCAATCTAGGAGTTAGACTTCGGCGTCCCTGCATACACAACACTCAATAAACGAGATCAAACGCAACGCGGTACAAAATAAGAAAGGCAAGGAGAAGAATAAAAACGAAAAACAGGTAACATTAAGAAAACGCCTAAAGTTTTCCCCGGCAACGATGCCAAAATTTGTTGGACTGAAAAGATCACTAATAAAGTCCCTCGCAATCTAACGAGGTCGTCCTAGCGAGCAAGTTAATCCGAGTCGTCTCTCAAGGAAAACTTAACAGGGCGTTACTAAGTTACCACACGAAAGCAATTAAATTCCTAAACACTCTAATCACAAAGGGTTGTTTGATCGTCACCTTAAAACAATAGATTACCTAGGCGAGGAATTATTAAGGAAAGTAAGACGAATTAACTAGGCGAAAATTGATAAAGCAAAGAAACAATCTAGACAAGAAATAAATCCTGGATTGAAGAATACGGAATCAACATTATGAACCCTAGACATAAATCGAAAGGAATAAAAGAAAGACAAGAATAATTAAATCAATAGCAATATTAATCAATACTCAAGCATAGAAATCATCATCCAAGAAATACGAGAAGACGAAATAAGCGATAAAAGAATCTTACGAACAAAATCGAATGATGGAATTGATATTCAAGTCTTTCGAAGTAGAAATCCAAAAGTAATAATCCTTACAATAAAGTTCTTGAATCACAAAAAGGAAAGAAAAATATTTGAATTACTTGGAAGAACTTCGAGGAGGCGCACGAAAGAAAAACTGAATAATGAAAAAGAGGTGGTAGGGTTTTCAGCGTTTAAAACGTATTTATAGAGACCGAAAATTTACGCGCAGCACCGGACTCGACCCAAATGCCGGACGCGAGTGCTAAAAAATAAGGCGAAACGCGCCTCGCCCGGCACCGGATGCAACGCCAGCACCGGACTCGTCAGCTCTCGGAAACGGGGGCCAGCGCCGGACGCGTGGAGTCTCTGGATATTCTTCAAGTCTTTCATAGCGTCGGACGCGACGTAGCGCCAAACACGGTGACTCTCGGGATGAATTTCACCTCTTGCGCAGCACCGGACGCACGGAGTCTCGGGACGAATCTTGCTTTGGGTGCCCAGGGCCGGACGCGACGAAGCACCGGACGCGGGTGCTCTTGGGATGGAACCCAACGCCGGACGCCATGTAGCACCGGCTGTGGGTCTTGATTAGCTCCTCATGACGTGGTGCGTGCCACCCACGCCCGGCCACGCCGAGTCGGCGACGTGCGCTCTTTATGCACGACATTGTTCAAACGCGATCATTCCCTACACAAAACGAAAACGAACATGATTCCAATAAAAGATATTCAAATATAACCAAATAGGAACCAAATCGTCTAAAACAAATAATAGAAAACATAACAAAAACATGCCAAACAATTCTCCTCCGATCGGAACCTACCATATGTCAATGGGAAAGTAAGTCAGCTGCAGCTCAGACTGATAAAGATTAGCTAACTCAAAATGTAACATGTCAACAACATACACCAGCATCAAAAAATCCTTCTGATATACCTCTAATTGATCAGTCACCTACTTATCAACCTCCAACTCCTATTTCAGATGAAGTTTATAGATATCGAAGATATGTTGAAACTCACCCAGTTGACAACATTCTTGATGAATCTACTGATAAAGTCAGAACTCGCAGATTAGTTTCTGACTAGGCTAATGTTGCAGAACAACTGACCACCACATAATCAGCTTTGTTCAGTTGTTTCTACTCTTAAGTGGAACCCAAGGATGGTCTCGAAGTGCTTAACAACGTAAGCTAGACGAATGTAATGCAAGAAGAACTTAACGAGGTCTTAAGGAATGCAGTATGAGAACTAGTGGACCGACCTAACAATCACAATGTAATAGGTCTGAATTGGATTTTCAAGAAAAAAAAGATGAAAATGGATACATCATCAGAAATGAAGCAAGACTAGTGGCTAAAGGGTACAGCCAGGAAGAAGGAATTGATTACGACAAGACCTTCGCTCTAATTGCAAGATTGGAAGCTATTCGTCTATTCCTAGCTTATGATGCACATGAAATGTGCATTTCTGAATGGCATCCTTACCGATAAAGTTTATGTAAAAAATCCCCCAAGTTTTGAGATTGAAGGTCCTAACAAGGTCTACAAGCTGAAGAAATCTCTCTGTGGACTCAAACAAGCTTCCACAGCTTGGTGCGACACCTTGTCGTTGTACATGGAAGAAAACGGCTTCAAGAATGGCTCAATAGACAAGATGTTATTCACTTTCAAGGATGGTGACGACATTCTCATGGTACAGATTTATGTTGATGATATTATCTTTGGATCAAAATCTTAGAAATTATGCAAGATGTTTGCTGACATTATAACTGAGAAATTTTAGATGTTCATGATAGGAGAAATGAGCTTCTTCCTAGGACTACAAGTGAAGCAGTCAGCAGAAGGTATTTTCATAAGTAAAACCAAATACACCAAGGAGTTGATAAGCAAATTTGGAGTTCAGCAAGCAACGTCCATGAAGATTGCGATGAATACAAACTGGAAGGTGGAACCAGGCGTTGAAGGTGAGCTAGTGGATCACACCAAATATCGAGGAATCATTGGATTATTTTTTTTACCTTACTGCTAGCAGACCAGAAATATCCTTGCAGTAAGAGTATGTGCAAGATACAAGCTAATCCAAGAGAGTCTCACCTGGAAGTAGCTAAAAGGATACTGAGATATCTCAAAGGCACACCTAATATGGGTTTGTGGTATCCATCTTGAAAGGAAACCTTAGTTTACCCACAGTCGAGGATCTATCTTGGATATTTTATTCACCATATATTGATTATATTTCTAGCATGCTCCTATATAATTAGTTGCAACACATATGTGTTTTTTCGTGTTTACCTGTGAATTTGTGGGATAGTAGATCAATCACGGACTCCAGATGTGATCTTCTAGACTATTTCCCGGATGCCTATTCTTCAATACTGATTGAGAGCAATCTATGGAGAATATTGTAAAATTTTGCCTCCTATATGCTTCTTGTAATTTTCGAAATCACAGTAAGGAATAGAAAAAAATGATTTTCTCCTACCTTGTATTTATAATGCATTCCATAGAATCTTATTTAGATAGGACTTTTGCATATCTAATAAATACAATACTTATTCTCAATCCTTAAAGATAATTCTTATCTAGAATAAATATATATTGATATCTAATAATATCAGATAATATCTATCTAGATATATGAGATGTATTAAAATATTACATAAATCAGAACAGAATCCCAGTAGAACTTTTATAGGGGGGACAAAATTTGCTGCAGTAATAGACCTTGATTGGCCAACCTAAGGATCAAATACAAGGAATAAAGATGTGACTACAATGAATTAATTATCTTATATTCAATCCATAACATTAATTAATTCATAAACATTTATTCATTCCACTAGAGAATAAATGTTGACTTACCCCTTTATTACCGAAGTTAAGTCAGGCTTGTACTTAGATTTATGAATCCCCGTATTTAAGATATCGCACGTCCATTAATTATTTATAGCACTCTGATCGCTCACTAGTCTAACACGAAAACGTGCAAGTATAAAGGTAAGTCGAGTATCGTATCCACAGGGATTGTAACACGAAAACACATAAGCTAGCTCAACAACAATTCATCATTATCCAAGTGACAGATTTTATTTGAAAAGGCTTTAGGGCTTCGAATATTAAATCCAAAGCCAAAGGTAACAACTTGAAAATAGAGCTAAACTCTGCCCACAAAAGGCTGTCATCATTATCATTTCCTTCTTCCATACTACTCCATTCTCACTGCCATCAACGGCTTCATTGGAGTCTGGCATCTCTACCTCTTCCTCAATCTCAGGAGATAGCGGATCAATAGCACGCTCGGGAAATGAGTACAAGGGAACTACTCCAGGATAAAGGATATTAAAAACTCAAACATGCTTTCACCAAAATAAAATCTTTGGTTAGTTAGGGTTGAAAGCATGATTCATCAATAACTTCGAAGCAATTTTTACAATATTGGATCCAACAAAACAATTCTGGACATTCAAAAGAAATCCTTGTTCACGCAATCATTTCTATAAATCCTTGTGTTGGATTTGTATACTGGAAACAGTTTTGGTTGAGCTTGTATACAATGTTTCCTGTTACCACTATTACAATCTCCTATCTGAATTGTTTACTTGATTGCATATGTATGTCCATTTATCTTATATATAAGTTAGATCATACGATGTGTTGTAGATCACGTAAGTCCGTATGATTGGTCAAGCTTAATGAGATATAAAATGTATCACAGCTGAGACAACTTGAGGACGAGTTATCGGTATAGGCTGCGGTGTAGATAAGAAGTGACTTGACTTGGTTGCTTGTCTATGCTGGTACGTCTCTGACGTATTGATGGATCACATTGAGATGAGTTCTTCTCACTGTGGGATAAGAACCTAGATCTCGGAGACTTACGTTGATCTAAACCTCGATAAGGTATTAGATGAGTATGAGTTGTTGACCATCACTTTGACTTGCTATGGGTGAGGGTTACATGAGATAACCCAATATTCTCTGCATCTTGGGTGGTGACAGTGCTTGTATGTCATGCTAGTTACCTGTGTCGAGTCATCGTATCCGTTTAGGATGATGGCGCACCATAAGGAGCTCAAAGGTTTATTGTACTAAACCCCGCAGTTGAGTCATCTCAAGTACAATAATATGGTTGAGTGGTACTACTTAAGGAATTAAAGATATTAATTATTTTATGCAGTCAGAACGCCGTAAATAATTAATGGACGTACGATATCTTAAATACGGGGATTCGTGAAGTCTAAGTGCAAGCCCCACTCAACTTCGGTAATAAAGGGGTAAGTCAGCATTTATTCTCTAGTGGCATGAATAAATGTTTATGAATTAATTTATGTTCTGGGCTGAACATAAGATAATTAATTTATTTGAGGCCCATCTTTATTCCTTACATTTGATCTAGGTTTGGCCCATCAGAGCTGTTGCTAAGGAAAAATCGTCCACCTCTCTTAGAGTCCCATCGGGACTCGACTGATCTCTCTATCTTAAGTGATAAGATTATATTTATTAGATATGCATAAATCCTATCTTGATAGGGTTTAGGGTTGCATTATAAATATAAGCTGAGAGAGAAAATCAAGGTTAATGCTTAAGTCATTATTTTCGAGAATTACTATATCGACATAGTGAGAATTTTTAAAAATCTAGAGAGAAAGTAGAGACGTTTTTCTATAGCATTCTCCATAGATTGTCCTCACTCGACATTGGAGTTTAGGCAATCGGGATACAGTCCAGAAGATCAAAGCACGAGTCTTGATCCATTCTACCCCGGCAAATTCGCAAGTAAACACAAGAAAACCCCTATGTGTTGCAATTAATTATATAGGTGCATACTAGGCATATAATCAATGTATGGTGAATTAAACATCAAGATAGATCCTCGGGAGAGGTTAAAATCGATTTCCTACAATTGGTATCGAGCACAGGATCGATATCTTGGCTCATTGGATTAATTCACGGTTTAATTATAACGCGCAATTAATTAATTGTGAATCTGTCATTCATCGTGGCTCGTTTTATTTTTTGTTGGATTTTGTTTTTCACCACGAGAAAATCCGTGGTTAGATTAGATTTTTTTTGTAAATCTTATCTGCAAAACAAGAACGAAGACAAAAGCACGAAGAACGAGACGATGAGAGTACGTCGGAAAAACCGGACGCAGGCCGACGGCGTGCGAGCGACGACACGCTGAGCGTGCGCGGTGTTCGCAGACACGCCACCCAGCGTGTGCATGGTTTCTCGGCAGGTCGACGGCATCAGGCGAACAGGGGCTCGGGTCTCGGCGGCACCGTGCACGGATGGGCGACGTGCCTCAACGGGTCACGAGACAGCAGCCTTCGACAGTGCCCGGATGCATCTCGGTAGTTGGCGCGCCATCGCCGGCGGCCGCACGCCTGCAGCGACATGGGGCGGCAAGGCTCGGCAGCCAAGCGTGCGGGTGCGCGGACTCGCGTAGATGCCTGGCACGCCTCGGTCGCGGCGTGCGCTCGATGGATCTCGGAAGAAACCTCGTAGCAGCCTCGGCGGGTCGTGCGCTCGACAGTGCCACTCGCGCTTCGGCGACCTCGGCTGGTCGACGAGCTCGGCGGCGCTCGGTGGGCACAGCGCGGAAGCGCGCGTGCGAAACCTCAGCGTCGCGGCAACTCTCGGCGACAGTGCCCGGCAGCACGCGCGTGAAATTCTTGGTAGCTTCGACATGTCTTGGCGCGCGATTCTCGACAGATTACGCGCAGGAGGACTCGGGCGACAGGGCGTGAGATTCTCGGCAGCGGCCGAGCACCCTCAGCAGCAACTCCCGACGAGGCAAGGCGAGTTTGGGCGAGTCTTCTCGACAGCATCCGGGTGAGCGGCTGGGCGACGATGCGCGATCGTGGGCGGCGGGTGGCTGCTGGGCGCGCGCATGGGATGTGCCCTAGCGCGCGGCCCAGCCCTTTATTCTGACCCGCCCGGTTTTGTTACAGGCCGACCCACCCGATCGGCTCGACCAATTTTAAGCCCGGATCCGATTTTTCATCCGGTTCAGATTTTCGACCGGTTCGCCCGTTTCATCGATCCGCCCGTGCCCATGCACGCGAGGCCCATTTTCGAGTTTGAAGATCTGGACTTTGCAAATTTATGTAATAAATTAGGCAGGAAAGTACAGGATCCACGAGTGGGCGCGATGAACGAATTTATTTTATTTTATATCGTTCAAAACATGTCGTGGATGTTTAAATAATGCAGAAGCATGCTATGTATGTTTAAATTACGTAGATAAGCATGTTATATGTTTTTCGTGATTGGATGCGCATAGTAAGCATGCTAGGTTTATCGCGTTTTTCAAGCATATTTTAGAATTCTGCGAGCATGTTTTACATGTTGAGTTCTATAGAAAAGCATGCTAGGATTACGTGATCTGCATGGACAAACCTTTTGAAACAAAAGACAAAGCAAGTAACCCGACATATTAATTTTAAATTAAAATGTCAAGACCTCCACTTTTTTATCTCTAAACAAAGTGATACGCACTGTGAGTAAACGTCCACACGCATGGCTTGCTTGCACTGTTTGTCATAAGTTTGTTAGATGAGATTTCTAAATAAAACATTTTAATCTATTGAGAAGTGGGAGTTTCGTGTGTAAATGTCCACATGCGTGGCTTGCATATGAAATTTTTCATAAGTTCTCTAGAGATAGATTTAAAATGAGATAACAAAGGAATTTGGATTGGAAGCGGTATGGTCCTAGTGAGTATGCCAATTCTAAGAATTCATTTTCTGTTTGTTAAAGCGTGGTCATTGCTTAGACATCACCTCAAGTACAACTTCCGTGAAGTCCTTCTTGCGATAGTGATGTGGTTCAGTAAGGTCAATCATTAATTTCATTTGTCATAAGGATAAGTTGACATGGATTGAAATTAAACGACTAAAAGGTATATTTTAGTGCGGTCGGGGGTTCATGTGTAAACGCCCACACGCGTGGCTTGCATGTGGGATTCCTTGGGCGATTGGAGGTTTCAATTAATATTGTTTTATCAAAGGTTACAATATTATTGTTACGAATTATGTGCGATCGTATGCTTATGTGTTTACATTACTTTTCAGATATGTCTCTTACACCGATTATCAATATGCTCGCACAAAATCCTCTATCTGATCCAAATTTTATCGAGTGGAAACGAAACATTGAGAATGTTCTTACTGCCGAAGAAAATTTATTTGTACTCACTACACCCCATCCTAAGCCTCTAGACGATTTATCATCGATGAGGGCGCCGGAGCACGAGAAATTGGACAAATCAAACAGAATGACAAAGTGCCTTCTTTTGGTCACCATGTGCGAGTCCTACAACTCCAAAGATCAAGAGTTGGAAGACGCGACCACTATACGGCTAAATCTCATGAAATCGTATGAGAGTCGGACGAGAATCACTTGTCATAATTTGACAAAATCAATAATGTCAAGTTCAATGAAGGAAAGCGATTCAGTGCATGACCACGTAGAGCAAATGATCAATCTCTTCGGAGAGCTCGAATTGGTTGGAGGATATATTGATGACGTAGTCAGAATCGATATGATCCTCAACACTTTGCCCAAGTCTTTTGATGACTTCCGTTATAAAGTAGTCCTTTATGATAAGAGTTATACTCAAGATTCATTGCAAGAGGATCTAGTAACGGAAGAACGCAAAATGGGAAAAGGTGCACAGTCTTTAGTACGCACCTCAAAGAAAAACACTGCTTCATCGAAAGATGAAAAGGGAAAGTGGAATTCAAGAGATGCTAAGGCTAAAGAAAATAGTGAGAGTAATACAAAGGGCTCTACCAGCGGTTTGAAAAAGCCAAAAGAGAAGGGCAAATGCTTCAAGTACGGTGAGACTGGGCATTGGAAGGCTAAGTGCCCCAAGCTCAAAGCTCAAGGTACGCCATTTGCTTTAGTAACGGAAACATGTTTAGCGACTTGTTCTACTCATTCCTGGGTAGTAGATACGGGTGCGACTGATCATGTTTGATACACCTTACAAGGGTTCCTGCGGACAAGGGAGCTGAGTGATGGCGAGATAACGATCTCCATGGGCAACGCGGCGAAAGTCGAGGCCGTTGCAATCGGAGATGTTACTTTATGTTTTGATAGAACTGTTTTAATATTGAAGGCGTTTATATGTGTTTGAGTTTCGTGAAACCTTATTTCAGTTTGAAACTATTTATTCATGGATATTGCTTGTTTTGATAGTGGTGTTTCTATCATAAGAAATGACGGTTATCTTTGGTGGCACTTTATATAATTCGCTTTATACTATTTCTGCCAAACATAATACCTTTAACTATGTTGCATCTACATCAAACCTTAAGAAGAGAAAGTTTTCTTCGCAAGATGACACCACATTTCTCTGGCATCTTAGATTAGGTCACATCAATCTAAATAGGATCCAAAGACTGGCTAAGAATGGAGCGTTGGGTGATCTCACAGTTACTCAGTTCCCAGTCTACGAATCCTATATAGAAGGAAAGATGTCGACCAGACCCTTCAAGGCGAAGGGTTATAGAGCCAAAGAAGTGTTGGAGCTAGTCCATTCTGACCTGTGTGGACCTATGTCAACACAAGCTCGTGGAGGGTACGAGTATTTTGTCACTTTCATTGATGATTACTCAAGGTACGGATACATATACCTGCTTCACCGCAAGTCTGAATGCTTTGAGAAATTCAAAGAATTTAAGGCGGAAGTGGAGACGAAGCTTGGTAAAAGTATCAAGCCACTATGGTCTGATCGTGGTGGCGAATACCTTAGTAACGAGTTTATGGACTATTTGGTGCAGTGTGGGATTACCTGCCAGCTCACTACATCGGGCACACCACAACAAAATGGTGTGTCAGAGCGAAGAAATATGACTCCCTTAGAAATGGTTAGATCAATGATGAGTTATGCAACATTGCCTATTTCGTTCTGGGGGTATGCCTTAGAAACAACGACATACTTGCTAAATCTAGTACCATCCAAGTCAGTCGAAAAGACCCCTTTCGAGTTGTGGTTTGGGCGCAAGCCTAGTTTAAACCACATAAGGATATGGGACAGTCCAGCACATGTGCTGAACAAGAAGGCTGACAAGTTGGAGTCTAGATCTGATGCAAGGCTGTTTATTGGCTATCCTAGAGGAACGAAAGGTGGTTATTTCTATAGTCCTAAGGATCAGAAGGTCATTATTAGCACTAATGCCCGATTCTTAGAAGAGGATTATATGAAAAACCATAAATCCAAAGTTGAAATCATTCTTCAAGAATTAGAAGATGATCGTATTCCACCACCGATTAAGCCAAAGGTACGAGATGTGGTAATCAGTGGGAGGATCGACACCGATACTTCAAGAAATTGAAGTGGATCGAGTTCCACTGGAGATACCGGTCGCACAAGTGGCTCCTATCCAGAAGTTGTGCAAGATAGAGAACCACAAGTTATCGCACCCACCATCGCCATTGTGCCGATGGCGCCTCGTCAGTGGGAGGTTGTTCGTCAACCCGAGCGATTTATGTTCGTGGGTGAATCTTGATTTAGTCGAGAAACGAAAGGGCAATAATCGACCCATGGACATACGGAGGCGATACAAGACATCGATGCAAGATCATGGCATACCGCTATGGACTTAGAAATTGAGTCCATAACAACTATGGATGTATACGAAAGACACCTCTACCGGATGGCAAGGAAGCCATAGGTAGTAAGTGGGTATACAAGAGGAAGAGAGATTGATTGAGAGGTTTCACTTTTAAAGCCGGGGCTTGTGGCGAAAGGTACACTCGTATTGAGGGCATCGATTTCGATGAGACCTTTTCACCTTGAGTTTGGCAAATGGATGTGAAAATCGCTTTTCTCAACGGTTACCTTAAAGAAGGTAGAGACATCTATATGCAAAGAACCAGAAGGTTATGTGGTGAAGGGTGAAGAGCATCTAGTATGGAAGCTTAAGAAGTCCATTTATGGGCTTAAGCAAGCTTCACGATCACGGAACTTACGCTTTGACAAGGTAGTAAAGTTCTATGGATTTACCCAGTTGCCTAGAAAGTTGTGTGTATCGCTTAGATGTCAACGGTGATGTGGTATTTCTTGCACTTTACGAGATGACATCCTTCTACTTGGCAACAACGTGAAGTTGTTATCGAGGCGTAAAGAGTTGGTTATCCGATCGGTTTCAAATGAAAGACTTAGGAGATGCGTACGCATTCTTGTGATCAAGGTTTACCGAGATCGCAAGAGGAAAATGTTGAGCTTATCTCAGCGCCTTACATTGATCACCGTGATACTCGCTTTAGTATGCGACCGCCAAGAAAGGATTGCTACCTTCGCACATGGTGTTCGCTTTATCTCAGGAGCGATCACTTATGATCGCAAAGGAGATAGAGGAATGAGACAAGTTCCTTACGCTTCACCGTAGGAAGTCTCATGTATACAATGCTATGCACGAGGTTCGATATACGCTATGCGGTAGGCATAGTAGCTAGATATCAATCTAACCTCGACAAGCTCATTGGACTACGGTAAAGCATATACTCAGCACGAAAAGGACTCAAGATTATAGGCTAGTTTACCATGCGATAGTCTAATGCCTTTGGGTTATTCAGACTGGATTTCCAAGCCGACCGTGATGAGAAGAAGTCACCTCGGGCTATGTGTTTACCTTGGGAGGAGGGCCGTATCCTGGCGGAGTGCAAAGCGATGCGATGCAATGCGGACTCCACCATGGAAACCGAATATGTAGCCGCTTAAAGAGGTCAGTATGGTTCAAGAACTACCTCATGGATCTAGATGTGGTACTGGTTTGCCCAAGAGTATCATAGTTTCATCGTGATAACTCGGTGCATGGCAAACTCGAAGGAACCACGGACCCACAAGGCAACGAAACACATAGAGAGAAAGTACCATGTCATATGAGAAATCGTTAGACGAGGGGATATCTTTGATTGAGAAGATTGGTACCATGGATAACCTAGCTAATCCATTCACGAAGAGCCCGCCATAAAAAAGTCTACGAAGAGCATATTCGAGGACTTGGATTGCAAGAAGATGGCACCCACTTAGAAAGGAAACTTTTGTATAAGTGGGAGAAGCAAAGTGATGGTGTTGTTTGTAATAGCTAGTAGAGAGAGAGACACATTGTATACTAAAAGTTTGCTTTAGTATAAGTGGGAGATTGTTGTATTTGTATACTGAAAGCAGTTTTGGTTGAGCTTGTATACAATGTTTCCTGTTACCACTATTACAGTCTTCTATCTGAATTGCTTACTTGATTGCATATGTATGTCCCTTTATCTTATATATAAGTTAGATCATACAGTGTGTTGTCGATCACAAAAGTCTGTATGATTGGTCGCTTAATGAGATATAAAAAGTATCACACCGAGACAACTTGAGGACGAGTTGTCGGTATAAGCCGCGTGTAGATAAGAAGTGACTTGACTTGGTTGCTTGTCTATGCCGGCACGCCTCCGACGTATTGATGGATCACGAGTGAGACGAGTTCTTCTATCGACCGCCGTGAAGAACCTAGATCTCGGAGACTTACGCTGATCTAAACCACGATAAGGTATTAGATGAGTATGAGTTGTCGACCATCACTTTGACTTGCTATGGGTGAGGGTTACATGAGATAACCCAAGATTATCTCATCTTGGGTGGTGGCGATGCTTGATGTCATGCTAGTTACCGTGTCGAGTCACCGTATCAGTTTAGGATGACGCCCCTTAAGGAGCTCAAAAGGTTTATTGTACAAAACCCCGCAGTTGAGTTATCTCAAGTACAATAATAAGGTTGAGTGGTACTACTTAAGGAATTAAAGATATTAATTATTTTAAGCAATCAGAACGATGTAAATAATTAATGGACGTACGATATCTTAAATACGGGGATTCGTGAAGTCTAAGTGCAAGCCCGACTCAACTTCGGTAATAAAGGGGTAAGTCAGCATTTATTCTCTAGTGGCATGAAGAAATGTTTATGAATTAATTTATGTTCTGGGCTGAACATAAGATAATTAATTTATTTGAGGCCCATCGTTATTCCTTGCATTTGATCCCCTGGTCGGCCCATCCATGCCTGTTGCTAAGGGAAAATCGTCCACTCTCTTAGAGTCCCATCGACTCGACTTGATTCTCTCTATCTTAAGTGATAAGATTATATTTATTAGATAAGCATAAATCCTATCTTGATAGGGTTTGGGGTTGCATTATAATTATAAGGTGAGAGAGAAAATCAAGGTTAATGCTTAAGTCATTATTTTCTAGAATTACTATATCGACATAGTGAGAATTTTCGAAAATCTAGAGAGAAAGTAGAGACGTTTTTCTATAGCATTCTCCATAGATTGTCCTTACCGACATTAGAGTTTAGCAATCGGGATACGATCCGTAAGATCAAAGCACAGTCTTGATCCATTCTACCCCGACAGATTCACAAGTAAACACGAGAAAACCCATACGTGTTGAAATTAATTATATAGGTGCATGCTAGGCATATAATCAATGTATAGTGAATTAAACATCCAAGATAGATCCTCGGGAGAGGGTTAAAATCAGATTTCCCTACACCTTGTTCATAGAAGCAAGTCAACATCATAACAGAAATGTCAAGATCCCAACAACGAAATAAAACTATCATCAGGGCAATTATCAAAACACAAACAAGCAAAGGCCAAAGTTCGGCAACAAGAAGTGTGGCTGAGAATCATGTATGATGACATAAAACTCTGGGCAAACAAAACATGACAACGACAAATTAACAACCTCATCATGTGACAAAACATTTGTAGAAGCTTCTCTGCACAACATTCGATTCCAGCATCCTCTTGAGCTCATCCTGCATATTTATAAATATATGCAGGGCGTGAGTACTAGATGCACTCAGTGGGTATATGCCGAAAACATTTGAAACATTGCTCATAGAGCTATAAGATTGACTTGCCATAACATTTGCAACACACATGAGTTTTAGTTAAATAACCTGTGCATGCTTCTGAAATAAACTTACTTGCTTTCATGCTCATATATTCAAGATGCAACATTTAACATGCGCTGCCAGACATCATCATAGTCATTAACCATATCCACACACTTGTGTGTCGAAGTAGAGCCTCCTTCTCAAACACCGTGATCGGCCATTATACGCACGATCACTCGTGTACACAAACCTCATCGTCACCGTCTCAAAGATAGGGCCGATATAAATCCATCTCTCGTGAGATAGGCAACATGCATCATGCTCAAAAACTTGGCAAGTCAGCCAACTTTTCATAAAAATGCATATCATAACATTTCATATTTTTAGAAAGGATTTTACCCACCTGGCAACAATCACTCTGTGGATCAGACGTTCTGTCCTTCACTTCTCTCTTCTTTGAACTTGGCCATTCATCAACATAGAGTATCATATAAGCATACCAGAACCAAACAAGAAGATAAACTTTATCTTATCTAAGTCGTCAACACGACTATAACTTCGATATTCAAGACTCTATAGTCTATGAACACTGGGTCATTGCATCCTCTAACATCTAAACATATAACAAGACTTAACTAAGCCTCATATGACTAAACAAGCATAGAGGACTCAACAACAAACTTAAGCCATCTAATCTTAATCAAAAACCAACAACTCTTTACAAACATTGCTTATGACCAACGTGAAAAATCACGTGAGACGTCATCTAACATAAACGAACCTCTATACATGCTCAACTATCATCAAAGATCAGTAATCAATCATCAAAATCCAAAGATCAAAGCTTTAGCATTGAAAACCCAATTTGACGTCAAACTAAAAAAATTCATCTTTAAAACGCGCCGGCCGAAAAATCTGATAAATCATTTTAAGCTTTATTCATATCATAGAATCCAAATATGAAGTCAAAATGATCAAATAAAATCAAAATCCAACCTTATGTGAGACATAGGGTTCGGCCATTTGGGGGTTTTTGCATAGGTTCGATTTCAATCGTTTTCTTGCTCAAAACATGTTTATATCTACCCAACAACACATATATGAAGGCATATCAAGCATATCAACAACATAAGTTCAAGATCTAGGCCTTCATATTTTTGAAAATTTCAAGAATTCCAAGGGATGAACTCATGCTCGAAAATTCAACATTAAACAACTCATAGGCGATAGATCTAACATAATATCAAGAGATAATGGAACAAAACATGCTCCTTCAAACAAAATAAAGATGACCAAAAATTTGGAGCTTCAAAAGTTCATGATTTTTGAATTTTGAAACCATAAATATGTTCTAGAGGTGAAGATTTACCTTTATCCGAAGACGGATCATGAATTCAACGGTTAGATCTTCCTAGAAATGAGTTTGACGATTTAAAAATGGAGGTATGTGTATGTGTGTGTGTTTCGAAAATTTTGAGAGAGAGAATGAAGATGGTAAAAATGAAGTGCTTTGGAAGCTTAAGCATATATATATATTATCATTTCTCACTATTCAACTCTTCCGAGAGAAGCTATCGATTTAGCTATAAGATTGACTTGCCATAACATTTGCAACACACATGAGTTTTTAGTAAAATAACTGTGCATGCTTCTGAAATAAACTTACTTGCTTTCATGCTCATATATTCAAGATGCAACATTTAACATGCGTCTGCAGACATTATCACATTCATTAACCATATCTACGCACTCTTGTGTTGAGAAGTAGGCCTCCTTCTCAAACACCGTGATCGGCCATTATACGCATGATTACCCTGTGTACACAAACCCTTACAGGCAGCTCGTCCAGCATAGGGTCGATATCGTCCATCTCTCGTAGATAGGCAACATGCATCATGCATCATGCTCAAAAACTTGGCAAGTCAGTCAACTTTTCATAAAAATGCTTATCATACCATTTTGTATGCAAAAGCATATCATTTCACATTTTTAGAAAGGATTTTACCCACCTGGCAACAATCACTGAGGTGGACTGTACATTCTGTCCTTCACTTCTTTCTTCTCAGAACTTGGCCCTTCATCAACATAGAGTATCATATAAGCATACCAGGAACCTAATAAGAAGATATACTCTTTATCTTATCTAAGTCGTCAACACGACTATAACTTCTTGATATTCAAAACTATGGTCTATGAATACTTGGGTCATTGCATCATCTAACATCTAAACATATAACAAGACTTAACTAAGCCTCATATGACTAAACAAGCATAGAGGACTCAACAACAAACTTAAGACATCTAATCTTAATCAAAACCAACAACTCTTTCTTAAGGATGCAATGCCCTTCTTATAAGCTCTTAGCCAAGAGCTAAACTCTGCCCACAAAAGCCTCATCATCTGTCATCATCATCATTTCCTTCTTCCATCTCTACTACTCCATTCTCACTGCCATCAGCGACTTCATTGAGTCTGGCATCTCTACCTCTTTCTCAATCTCAAGAGATAGCGGATCAATAGCACGCTCGGGAAATGAGTACAAGGGAACTAGTCCAGGATAAAGGATATTAAAAACTCAAACATGCTTTCACCAAAATAAAATCTTTCGTTAGTTAGGGTTGAAAGCATGATTCATCAATAACTTCGAAGCAATTTTTATAATATTGGATCCAACAAAACAATTATAGACATTCAAAAGAAATCCTTGTTCATGCAATCATTTCTATAAATCCTTGTTCATAGAAGCAAGTCGACATCATAACAGAAATGTCGAGATCCCAACAACGAAATGAAACTGTCATCAGGGCAATTATCAAAACACAAACAAGCAAAAGCCAAAGTTCGGCAACAAGAAGTGTGGCTGAGAATCATGTATGATGACATAAAACTCTGGGCAAACAAAACATGACAACGACAAATTAACAACCTCATCATGAGACAAAACATCTAGAGAAGCTTCTCTGCACAAAATTTGATTCCAGCATCCTCTCGAGCTCATCCTACACATTTAGAAATATATGCAGGGCTTGAGTACTAGATGCACTCAGTGGGTATATGTCGAAAATATTTGAAACATTGCTCATAGAGCTATAAGACTGACTTGCCATAAAATTTGCAACACACATGAGTTTTAGTTAAATAACATGTGCATGCTTCTGAAATAAACTTACTTGCTTTCATGCTCATATATTCAAGATGCAACATTTAACATGCGTCTGCAGACATCATCACATTCATTAACCATATCTACGCACTCTTATGTTGAGAAGTAGGCCTCCTTCTCAAACACCATGATCGGCCATTATACGCACGATCACCCTGTGTACACAAACCCTTACAGGCAACTCGTCCAGCATAGGGCCGATATTGTCCATCTCTCGTAGATAGGCAACATGCATCATGCATCATGCTCAAAAACTAGGCAAGTCAGTCAACTCTTCATAAAAATGCATATCATACCATTTTGTATGCAAAAGCATATCATTTCACATTTTTAGAAAGGATTTTACCCACCTGGCAACAATCATCGAGGTGGATCAGACATTTCGTCATTCACTTCTTTCTTCTCAGAACTTGGCCCTTCATCAACATAGGGTATCATATAAGCATACCAGGAACCAAACAAGAAAATAAACTCTTTATCTTATCTAAGTCGTCAACACGACCATTACTTTTTGATATTCAAAAATCTATGGTCTATGAATACTTGGGTCATTGCATCCTCTAATATCTAAACATATAACAAGGCTTAACTAAGTCTCATATGACTAAACAAGCATTGAGGACTCAACAACAAACTTAAGCCATCTAATCTTAATCAAAAACAAACAACTCTTTCTTAAGGATGCAATGCCCTTCTTATAAGCTCTTAGCCAAGAGCTAAACTCTGCCCACAAAAGGTTGTCATTGCTGTCATCATCATCATTTCCTTCTTCCATCTCTACTACTCCATTTTCACTGCCATCAACGGCTTCATTGGAGTCTGGCATCTCTACCTCTTCCTCAATCTCAGGAGATAGCGGATCAATAGCACGCTCGGGAAATGAGTACAAGGGAACTAGTCCAGGATAAAGGATATTAAAAACTCAATCATGCTTTCACCAAAATAAAATCTTTGGTTAGTTAGGGTTGAAAGCATGATTCATCAATAACTTCGAAGCAATTTTTACAATATTGGATCCAACAAAAATATTCTGGACATTCAAAAGAAATCCTTGTTCACGCAATCATTTCTATAAATCTTGTTCATAGAAGCAAGTCGACATCATAACAGAAATGTCAAGATCCCAACAACGAAATGAAACTGTCATCAGGGCAATTATCAAAACATTAACAAGCAAAGGCCAAAGTTCGGCAACAAGAAGTGTGGCTGAGAATCATGTATGATGACATAAAACTCTGGGCAAACAAAACATGACAACGACAAAATTAACAACCTCATCACGAGACAAAACATCTAGAGAAGCTTCTCTGCACAACATTCGATTCCAGCATCCTCTCGAGCTCATCCTGCACATTTAGAAATATATGCAGGGCGTGAGTACTAGATGCACTCAGTGGGTATATGCCGAAAAAATTTGAAACATTGCTCATAGAGCTATAAGACTGACTTGCCGTAACATTTGCAACACACAGGAGTTTTAGTTAAATAACCTGTGCATGCTTCTGAAATAAACTTACTTGCTTTCATGCTCATATATTCAAGATGAAACATTTAACATGCGTCTGCAGACATCATCACATTCATTAACCATATCTACGCACTCTTGTGTTGAGAAGTAGGCCTCCTTCTCAAACACCGTGATCGGCCATTATACGCAATATCACCCTGTGTACACAAACCCTTACAAGCAGCTCGTCCAGCATAGGGCCGATATCGTCCATCTCTTGTAGATAGGAAACATGCATCATGCTCAAAAACTTGGCAAGTCAGTCAACTCTTCATAAAAATTCATATCACACCATTTTGTATGCAAAAGCATATCATTTCACATTTTTAGAAAGGATTTTACCCACCTGGCAACAATCACTGAGGTGGACTGTACATTCTGTCCTTCACTTCTTTCTTCTCAGAACTTGGCCTTCATCAACATAGGGTATCATATAAGCATACCAGGAACCAAACAAGAAAATAAACTCTTTATCTTATCTAAGTCGTCAACACGACCATAATTTTCTTGATATTAAAAAATCTATGATCTATGAATACTTGGGTCATTACATCCTCTAATATCTAAACATATAACAAGGCTTAACTAAGTCTCATATGACTAAACAAACATAGAGGACTCAACAACAAACTTAAGCCATCTAATCTTAATCAAAACCAACAACTCTTTACAAACATAGCTTATGACCAACGTGAAAAATCACGTGAGACGTCATCTAACATAAACGAACCTCTATACATGCTCAACTATCATCAAAGATCTTCAATCAATCATCAAAATCCAAAGATCAAAGCTTTAGCATTGAAAATCCAATTTGATGTCAAACTAAAATTTTTAATCTTTTAAAATACGTCGGCCGAGAAATCCGAATAAATCATTTTAAGCTCTATTCATATCATAGAATCCAAATATGAAGTCAAAATGATCAAATAAAATCAAAATCCAACCTTGTGTAAGACATAGGGTTCGGCCATTCGGGGGGTTTTGCATAGGTTCAATTTCAATCGTTTTTCTTGCTCAAAACACTTTTATATCTACCCAACAACACATATATGAAGGCATATCAAGAATATCATCAACATAAGTTCAAGATCTAGGCCTTCATATTTTCAAAAATTTCAAGGATTCCAAGGAATGAACTCATGCTCGAAAATTCAACATTAAACAACTCATAGCGATAGATCTAACATAATATCAAGAGATAATGGAACAAAACATGCTCCTTCCAAAATTCAAGAGGACCAAAAATTTGGAGCTCTCAAAAGTTCATGATTTTCGAATTTTCAAACCATAGATATGTTCTAGAGGTGAAGATTTACCTTTATGCAAAGACGTATCATGAATTCAATGGTTAGATCTTCCTAGAAATGAGCTTGAATGATTTGAAAATGGAGGTTTGTGTATGTGTGTGTATCTAGAAAATTTGAGAGAAAATGATGGAAATGGTAAGTAATGGGGTGCTTTGGAAGCTAAAAAGGTATATATATATAAATCCTCATATCACTATTGAAATCTTCCATGAGAAGCCTTTATTTTCTTCCATGATAAGCCATTGATTTTCTAGAAAATTCCTTAGCTTATCACATAAGCTTATTCTTAGCTTATCTTATAAGCTTATTCTTAGCTTATCTCATAAACTTTGATTGTCATTTGGGCCTATTACAACGTATTGGTGCTAGGCCCAATTTATTAGGGACGTTATGTCCTCATCCGGATATATATATATATATATATATATATATATATATATATATATATATATATCCGAAAGAATATATCCTTTGAAATTAATAAATCAAAAATAAATCAATAGAAATATAGAAATTGTTAGTAAGTTGGAATTTTTCATAAATCTCTCTTTCTAAAATAAACATCATATGTTTACTATTAAAAGTATTTTTGGTCTCAAAAACCATTTTGGTAATTTGCTCTTGATATGGGTTTATTCAACAAATACAGATATAAAAAGAACAAAGACTCTGAAATTCTATGACTCTGGGATCAAGACTTCTATAAACACATATCTTATCATATCAAGACTCTTGAAATCTAGATCTTCTCATGCTAATAAAGACTTAAGAATCTTATCTCAGGTTCTATCTTGAATCTATCTCAGATTCTATCTTCTCGACTCAAAGCTTAACATAAAAGCTTTTAACTTAAATAACTCTTTCTTAAGGATGCAATGCCCTTCTCATAAGCTCTTAATCAAGAGCTAATCTCTGCTACAGGAAATGCGGGGTATTACATTCCCACTCCCTTAAAAGAAATTTTGTCCCGAAATTTAGTACCTTTTCAAAAAGCTCAGGGTACTTCTTTCTCATCTGATCTTCTAGTTCCCATGTCTTTTCTTCTAAACCATGATGCCTCCATTGGACTTTAACTAAAGGAATTGATTTAGACGTTAGTAACTCTACTCTAGAGATAGAGTCATCTTTACCAGATACTCAGTTGTCTATACCTGAGTCTGATGTAGATCTTACACAGTTTGATTACTCTTATCTCGATACTGAGATGTTTCCTATTGACCTAGATTGGTATGGTCTGTCTTTCGCATCTCCTGAGATCCCTACACCGATTAAGTCTATTCCTTTCTTTCATGTTCCTGAGACTTCTTCTTTAGAGGTCCCAGAAGAGACTTAAGCTAGTTCATCGAGACCTTCAGGCGTCTCAAGATCTTTCATGTATGAACCTGAGTTTTTACTAGTTGTTGGCACAGCACAGCTACAGTCCCTAAATATCAGTCAAATGCCTTTTGTGACTGATCCTCATATCCTTTATCTTTGAGTAGTTCCCTTGTACTCATTTCCTGAGAGTTCCCCTGTACTCATTTCCCGAGCATGCTATTGATCCACTATCTCTTGAGATTGAGAAAGATGTAGAGATGATAGACTCCAATGAAGTCGTTGATGATAGTGAGAATGGAGTATTAGAGATGGAATAAGGAAATGATGATGATGACAGCGATGACAACCTTTTGTGGGCAGAGTGAAGCTAGTAGCAGCAAGAGTGGAAGCTGACAGTTTGTAGATAGTATGGATGCATATATATGTATATATGTGTATATATAGACTAGTGGTGCCTATAGATATCTTATGATGCGGTAGCGTGCTTGAGAAGCCGTACCGGATGTGTTTTTGCCCGAGATACCAAAGCACCTATATGCCTGAAAACCTTCAATTTGAAAAAGTTTTCCTAGCTTTTGTAAATATCCTGAAGAGGAAAAACAAGAAAGTGCAAATTCTCCTCAAGATTCACCTGTACCTTCTTCTCCTCAAACAGATCGTAGAATTGCAGAGCTTTTTCTGCGTCAGAATCCTCCATCTTTCAATGAAGTTGATAGTCCAGCTTATGCTAAAGAATGGGTTTGCTTTGTAGAGAATTTTCAAGTTTTGGAGTGCTCTGATCGAGAGTGTCTCCTATGCATATCCTTCCAATTAAAAAGGGTCTGCAGATTCCTGGTGGGAATCACGTCAGAAAGTTCTTTCTCCTGAGCAATTCGAGAATTTTACGTGGGAACAATTCAAGGGAGAATTGTATGAAAAGTATATACCTTGAAGTTACCGCAAACAGAAAGAGATTGAAATTACGAACCTGGAGTAAGGTAAGAAGACTGTGGCAGAATATGATCGTGAATTCTGCAGTCTAGCCCATTATGCTCCTTTTAAAGTCGAGACAGATGAGAAGATGGCGGAATTGTTTCGTGCTAGATTACGCCAAGAGATGAGAATCATTTTAGCAAGCCAACCTCCAACGTCATATGCAGAAACGTTAAATCGTGCATTGGACATGGAGATGGAAATGCTACAAGACAAAGTGACGCTAGATCTAAATCCAGTACCTTTTTAGATTCAAGCATCGCCAAGATTTCTTCTTACAGATCAGAAGTCAAAAAGGAAAAAGAATTGGGAGAATAAGACCTTTCCAAACAAGAGACGATGAAAGAAGCCGAGTCATTTTACGCAGAGACAATTTTTCCCAAGTCTGTCAAGAATGCAGACGTGCCCCAGATGTAAGAGACTACATTCTGGAGTTTGCAGATGGGGAAGTAACAGTTGTTATGCATGTGAACAAGTGGGCCACTATGCAAGTCAATGTCCGAACCGTCAGAGAACAACTAGTGACAGAGAAAAGCAAAATCATCCGAGACAGACGTAATCAATGAAAGTCGTAAGTGGATATCCAAAGTCGCCATTTCGTCAGATCAAAATGCCGCTACATCAACTGTAACCACAACTGTCGTCGTCATCGCAACCGCAACCGTCGCCATCGCCACAGCCGCAACCACCGATGCCTCGATCGCACCAACCTCTATATCAAAGCATACACGCCTCTTAAAAGAACCCGAGAAGAACGCCAAAGAACTCGACAGTATAGGTACATTGAAAGGTGTATCTATCAAAACTTTTCGATACGTAGCTTCAGATTCTTTTATTTCGCATCATGTGTAGATGTTCTTAAGCTCAACAAATAACGTGTCGCACAAGAATTAAATGAGCTTACCCTGTTGGGTGGAGCTACCGTTATCATGCATGTGTGTTTTAACCTATATTTCAAACTAGGATCCCTTAAGCTTAGAGCAAGATCGCTGCAGCTATTGCACATGAAAGACATGGATCTAATATTAGGAATGGATCGGTTGACAACGCATTATGCAACGATATGATGCGAGCAGAGAGAAAGAGCGTTTCAGCCACCAGAAAGAGAATCTACCTGTTTTTTTTATGGTATTGAGAAGAGAATAAGCCATGTTCCTATGATCTCAGCCTTACAAGCCAAGAAGCTGATGAAGAACGAGGAAGCTTATGCTTACCTTGTATATCTGAATGTCGATGTTAAGTCCGAGAAGAAGGTTGGAGATGTACCCGTGGTTAGAGAATTTCGTGTTGTTTTTCCCAAACATTACTGTGGCTACCTCCCACGCATAATTAGAGTTTTCCATTGAGTTAGAACCGTGATCGCACTGCTTCAAAAGCACCTTATAGAATGGCCCCAAAAGAATTGCAGGAGTTAAAGATCTAATTGCAAAAGCTTTTGGACCTAGGTTTTACTCGGCCTAGTGTATATCCTTGGGGAGCGCCAATTCTATTTGTCAAAAAGAAGGATGAAACTCTAAGGATGTGTATTGATTACTGAGAGTTGAACAAGTTAACCTTAAAGAATAGGTATCCTTTACCCGTGATCGATACTTGTTCGATCACCGAAGGTGCCGTTGTTTTCTCAAAGATCGACCAAGTCGATATCATCAATCAAAGATTCGCCGGCGACATAGCCAAGACCTTTTCAATGCAGATGCCCACTACGAAGTTCGTAGTAATGCCATTCGCTCGACGAATGCACCAACCGTGTATATGGATTTGATGAATTATGTTTTCCACAATTATCTTTATAAATTTGTTCTCGTATTTTTGATGATATTCTCGTACCAAGAACCAGTAAGAACATCAAGAATGCTTAAGAATCGTTCTACAAACGTCGAGAATTGAACAATTGTTTGCTAATATTAGCAAATGTGAGTTTTGGCTAAGGGAAGTGAATTTTCTTGGACATATCATTACTACAGACGGAATCAGAGTCGACCCTGCTAGAGTTCAAGCGTACGCGATTGGAAATTGCCGACGACATAGACAGAGATTCAAGTTTCGGTTTAGCAGACATTACCGAAGGTTCATAGAAGGATTCTCCAAGATTGCGAGACCTATGACTCAATACCTTCGAAAAGGAATTAAGTCCCAATGAACCCAAGAATGTGAAGATAGTTTTGAAGAGTTAAAGAACAGATTGACTACTACACGCTTTGGTAATACCGTAATCGTAATAAAGGGTATACTCTATATACCGATGCATCAAAGAGTGGACTAGGATTTATCCTGATGCAAGAAGGAAGAGTGATAGCTTATGTTTCACGACAGTTGAAACCTCTCGAGCTCATATATCCTACACACGATCTAGAATTGGCAGCTGTTGTTCATGTTCTGAAGAATTGGAGACATTTTTATATGTGTAATACCCCGTCCTTCATGAGCATCAGGTTTGCATGGCACGTTTTTCGAGAAAGGTCAAAAGGTTAACTTTTGTTTCGGTGATGCGACCATCATGAAACCTCGTGTTGTGAAGAGTGTCTTATGACGAATTCATAGACACTAAGTATGCAGTTTTCGACCACCCGAAGGTTTGGCACCGGGAGTTATCGAAAACCGGACTTTTCACGGGTCTTTAAAAGCATATCTTGTTTATAGTCGTTGTGTCCGTATTTTATTTCGAATCATGGGTACTAAGTTTGCTAAATTGGAGTCCGCTTGCAAAAGTTGCGCTTTTTGTTTTTTTTAAAAGGGCCGTGTTCCACCAAATTGTTCTTTTCACCGCCGCAATAGTACGAGGTCCTTATAGAGCGGTAAGGTCGACCCAAGTCGAATCTCTAGGAAGGCTTAACAGGCTACGGTTCTATGTCAAACACGAAAACAGAAAAGAAATACTAACGCCCTAGAATACGGGGTTGTCACGAAAGGACGAAAGGTGAAATAAAATAAAGCAGGAAAACGGATGCACTTGGACAACAATAGGAATCGACAGACACACGGAATTGGAGACGGTGTTCTAGGGTTCAATCTATCCTCGCTATTAATAAATCAAGGACCGCACACAATGCATAAAACCCACGCCTCACCAAACGGTCAACACTAACTAATCTCGACACGCTAACGTTAGACTCGAACTTAATGACAGGGATCTCAATCAACCAACCATCAACTACGAAGGATATTTTACTACAAGGCATACAATAGCAAAACCCTAACCACATATATCATTTATTCAACAACAAACCAATCTCTCGATCACTTTCATTGTCAAACTTATATTTAATATAAATCTGCTCTTGCATATCTTTATAATCAAACATAAGCATACAATCAACCTACACTCTTCTTTCGAACACCATGCATGAAGATCATAAAATAAACAATTTATACGGATGAAGAAATCGCAAATCATTGGTCCAATAATCACAATTCAAGATAAGAACGATTAAACATATATTTCCCAACAATTCGATAATTTATCTCATGGTAGAAATCATCTCCATCGTAATTACATAGACATAAATTAATGAGAAAAACTTACAACCATTCATAGACAAATTCTTCTTCCAAAATCCGGAATCGCACAACCCCAATTATTAATCCAAAGTGCAAGAATTAAAAGGAAAATAAAGGAAAAGACTGGAGAAAAGAGAAAAAGAAAAGAAAGGGGAAAGAACGAGAATGCGTGTGTGAGTCTAAGAATGAAGGTGTGAGCCTGAGGTCGTGGCTAATTTCTATTAATTCAACCTTCGAAAAGCCCATGAAAAAGCCGAATTGGGCCTCAAAATAGGATCCACGGATTTAAATGAAGCACGGACGCGGCTCTCCTCGAATGAACAGTGAGTCAACCCGTACGGACGGAGACCAAACACCGGACGCACGGTCAAGAAGGCATCCCAGCACCGGACTCGAAGCTAGCACCGGACTGGATGGTGAAGCGTGCAGGAGGTGGAGACGGGTGCCTGGCGATGGCGAACGCGCCGTGGGCGCAGCGATGCCGAAACGCGCTGGAAGATAGAGCGGGCGCTGGCGGCGAAACGCATGCTGGGAAGCATCAGCGCGCGTGGAGTGCCCAGCATCGGGTGGAGGCTAAATGCCAAGGAAAACGCACATCGAGGCCTGAACGCACGCTGGCTGGGCGTTTCAGCCAGACGGCGCAAGGCCGAACGCGCTGCGCGCGACAGGCGCGACATTGCTTTCCTCCGCTCTCTCGTCCAACTCCAAATTACGATGCTTTGCGCCTATAGACCCTATCGAGATACTCTTCAATATAGGATAGATTTTGAAGCTCCATTTCATCCTATTAAATTTCATTTTTCTACAAAACATCGAAACAAACCAAATAAGTCCAATTCGATAAATACTAATCAAACCAACGACATAAATAGGACAAACCACGGGAAACGGTATGCATAAACATATGAAAAATATGCACAAAATCATACTAAACAGGCCACTTACGTTAGCAAGTACAATCGCTTTTTCCTATAAATAGGAGACTAGGCCTTCATTTTCAACGCTCATTTTCTTCGCCTCTCCGTGTTTACTGATGAGCCGAGCAGCTGTGTACACCGCGAAGTCACTGGAGGAGTGGGGATCGAGCGTGAGGCTCGGCGGCGGTGCCATTGCGCCGTCCGCCACCACCGCCGACGCCCTCCCCGTTAGCCCAGATTTCAATTTTTGTTATTTTCTTTTTGATTCTCGCTTTTAGTAGATAGCATAGCATAGAACTCGGAGTCTAAAGCGACGAATGAGAAACGACGGAGGCCGGCCGATTTACACACCGCCGCCGCCGCCAGGTCGCCGCCGCCGCCTCTCTCCGCCGATTGATGGTCAACGGCCACCTGCTACGGGTCCTTTAGGTTTTGAGTTTCGCCATGCATTCCACTAAAGTACCGATTCCGCTTTTTTGCTTTTGCTTCGCATGTCGGATGTTTTCCGTTGCTCGAGTTTTCTAAAGGAAGACATGCCCCGGTTATCCATTTTCAACGTAGTTTGTCATTCCATGTTCGTCGTTATGCATATTGCTTATGTTTCCATTTTCATGCATCGATTTTGGACGGTTTATCCTGATCCGGGATAGCATCGATTTTTAAGCTTCTTCGCGTTAAGATTTGAGTCAACTCGCATGCATGCATATTTTGAAAGTACCCTATTATAGGTCTCGATGCCCCGAATATATTTCCTTCCGCATCGAGTTGATTTGAAAACCCGAGAGTGCCAAATGTGGGTTCAAAAGTAAAACCCCGCTTTGCTTCGATCTTCGCTTGATCACGATATTGCTTTGCTTTGTGGGACGTGACCCCAAAAGTTGTTCCGCTCTTGTTACCGTGTACCTACCAAAGGCGATCGGTGAAGTCATCGGATCCGTAGATATCTCCTGCTAATGTTTTCGCCTGCTCAGTTGGGTTATATATGCTTATTTTGAGTTATTTACTCGATATTTCAAAATAAAACATGTGCGCCGAAATGTTTTGGTGAAGTTATTATCGCTCTCCGATCCGAGACGTGATTCTATTGTGATTGTGCACGGATCTCTATTCGTGGGTTGATCACCATCTCGAGTATTGATCGAAGTGATAGACCCCAACACGTGGTTATGGTTCGCCGATAGACCCCTAAGTCCACACGAAATGGTAATGAGGTGGTTATGGTTCGACGGATTGACCTCAAGTCCACACCGAGTTAGCCGACGGATACGCCCGGCACGGGTCGACCGGATATGTTCCGCCAAGATATTGTGGGTCGGGCCGGATATGTTCGGGCCGAATGAGACGAGACGGGTGGCGGGATACGCTTCGAGCCGTGGTTCTATGATGAGAACAACAAGAATAACGGATCGTGCATCGAAAACAAAAATCTATTTTGCTTACTTAGAAGTGGATTTACGCTTTAAAACCTTCTAAGATAAGTGCTCAACACGGCATCATGATTCTTTTGATTTATGATAAAACCCAACCGAGCGCTAGTACTCACCCTAAACTCTTTTCAAATCTTTTCACGTATGGATGGGCCGACGGGCGCGACGCCAGAGGTGGAGTTGTGGTTCTTCATGCTATGCCGCGACGCCAGGTTATATACGCACTCGATGTCGATATATTCTGTCCCTTGTTTTGCTTTCTCCGATTGGGAACAAGATTTGCTATTATGTTATTATGTCGTGAGTCCGATATGAGCATGCTACGTGGTTGACCGGCCTAGTCAATGTGGTGTAATGCTATTTTGTTTTCGCATTACTTATTATAAACCGAGATCACGCTCATCAAGTTATGGTATCGATATTATTCGCTGGTGGATTGTTTGTGTATCCCTCCCTTCGTGATATGTCCTAATTATATAGAGATGCTGTCCGATTTCATGGTCACATCTTCTTTTCGTATATTATATATATTCCCCTTCTTCCCCGCTTAACCCCCACCTCAATCACATCCCGCATCCGTGCCTTCCTCGAATCGGGGCGTGACAACGTGGTATCTCGAGCAGCTTTTTCGGCTTGGGTATGTGTTCATATTGATTGATATCAAAGCGCTCGCTTGCTTTATATCTTGTACGTTTGAAATTGAATGTTTAGAACTTGTTCTTCTAAACTGCTTATCGTGCATGACTACCCTCACCACCGTCAGCCACCTCCTATAAAAAGGGGATGAGGTATGTGTTTATTTGCGGATGCTTTATGTGGTTACGTGATGCTTGATATGATCTTGGTTTCATATGTTTTGCCTCGGTAAGAGTTTACGGATGTAAACGTGATGTGGATGAGATGTGGTTGGATGGTGATATGGATGTGGAAGTGATTGTCGATAAGATGAAAGCGGCCTCGTGGTCGTGATATGGGAACCATTGATGTGGTATGACGTGATTGATATGATCATGAATGGATGATGTGAATCTATGTGTTTACATAGAAATATGTGATTGATTGAAAATCTTGTTTATATTGATAAACGAGTGCTTGTGAGTGGATCTTGTATTTGCTTACGTGATTATTGTTATGAATATCCATATCGATGCCGATATGTGTTGAAAGTGAATATGTGTTCGAGACATGGTTACCCGATATGGGCGTAAAGGAAACGTGAATATTTGTTGTTATTTTGATGAACCAACATGTAGGTTTATGGATATTCGGCCCGCATAACGCCGTTAAGATCCCACTGTGATGGATGAGCGATCCGTAAGTTCGTGGAATGTCCATGAGCCGTTGGGAGTGTTTCGGGAGATTTGTTGGTTTGTGGAGGAAGATTCGAGATAGTGGGAAGGTATCCGAGCACGCAGGCTTACTATCGGACGATAGAAAGGCTACCGACTGGTTGGCAACCATGGGCAAAAAGGCAAGGGTACGTGATGTTCCGCCGGATCCTATCACAAGACACCTTACCTTGGATTTCACAGAGTTCACTGCTTGAGTGTGGAGATAGTGGACCGATCATCGAGGCATACCATCCGAGGTAGATGTGATCGCGAGGCACCGAGGACCGATCCGATTGATGATGTGGATGATGTTCCCGAAGAGCCTTTGGGAGAGCAACCATCGCCGACGATCACCGCTCATCAGATACAAGTCACTACACCTCCATCTACGATCCTCACTTTCGATTTGACCAGAATGATTTTGAGCGAGACCTCCTGTGTGAGAGAAATGATCCACCCGACCGCGGGCGCAGAAGAGGCCTGCACTAGAATCATAGTGCCACCGAACAAAGATCGGGTTGGCCTCCCGGAAGGAGATTCGAGAGGAGGAAGACCTTGAGGAGGATGAGGAGGACAGTGAGGACTCAGAGGACCCGGTGATCCAGATAGCGGATGACTTTATTTAGGTTGATCATGTTGAGGAAGGGCAAGCGCCAGAGAATGGAACCCAGAAAAGATTCACCGAGACTCGACGATCGGGCATAGGTTGGACGGGATCATAACCATAAGAGACTTGCTTCCATGCAGATCGCATCAAGCAAAGAATCAATCCAAGCCCTGATAGGAAGGGAGAGAGAGGATGAGGAAAGGCACAATGGAACCATTGAAACAAGCGGAGAGTAGTGGACGGATATGGAGGACAGAGATCCGTAGTCACAGTATGTGATGTCGCAGTAGTCTCGCTATAAGCATGGACAGAGCGGCATCTTTTGGAAGTAACCGGAGTCAGATTCTTTTGCTCATATCTGACCTTTTTGACTGACATACCTGATCTTGTATTTTGACAGCCCTTTATGGATAATACTGATACTAACGCCGCCTATGACCCGATGTTTATGTTTGATGCTTATATGTGATATGAGCTATGCCATGATGATATATGATCTATGTGATGTGTGATGATGATGTTATGTGAAATACATAATGATGATGTGTCGGCGATTGCATGTTTATATGTGATCGTGATATGGCATATGTGATGATATGTGGTTATGGGTGATGATATATGTTATGCGATAATACCTGCTATCTATGCGAAAGTGTTTATAATGTTTCAAACGCTTGCATGTAATGCCGAGAACAAGGAACCATAGGAACAATAACGTGGAAGAAGCCCAAGAACCACCTTTGGTTCAAAGAAGATGTGATCGAGTTTTCACAGTAATCCCCACGCTCGACGGTCTCGCGAACCGATCGACGCCGAGAACCGATACGATCCACCAAAAGGATCTTCGAATACATCGGGCCGCGAATAGCGTAAAAGTCAATTGTATGATCTTCACCAACCGACGAGGTCGACCGTGGGAACTCGGAGGAGAACCCTAACACCGTGATGATGGGGAAGGTATACGGGAAGATTTCAAGAAGAACTCATGGAAAAGTATGTGTCTGGCGCTTACGCAGAGAAGGCAAAACGAAGTTCGAATCTTCGCTGGGAGAAGGACGATCACCGAGTACGATCGCCGCTCAATCGTCTCTGTCATATGCTACGCACCGGTCGGCACCGAGGACGCCAGGCGCATGATTCAGAGAGGACCACCGAGATCGAATTTCGCCGTCACCGGGAGATTTCGATATGCATGGCCCCGAACCGGCTTTAAACTTTGAGTCAATGTTGCCCTGAGAGAGAACGACACCCGGACACCAAATGACTGAGGAAGAGGTAAGAGGAAATGGAAGATCGAGGAAAGGCAATCAGTGTTCAAAGGAACCAGAGCGGTCCAAAGGATTCCGAGGAATCTGGTATTCGTGAAAGAGAAAGCAACCTTGGGAAGGAATTTCTAACCCATGCGGCAAGAGTGGGGGTGGAAAACCCGTGCCGAAATGCCGAGGAATCATTTAGCGAGTGCAAGGTAACGCTGAGTGTTATCATTGTAGGAAGTCCGGACACGCCCGAGATTGTTCATTAGAGGTCCAGCAAGGTACCGCCAATGAGATAGCATCCAGCCCCAGTAGGCGTAACTGTGCTCACGAGGACAAACCACTTGAGCAGAGGTCACCCTAGGCCAGAAACCAAAGGCCACCATAGCAAGCAAGGGTGTACGCTAATCACAGCAGCAAAGACAAGCTCCCAAAAATCTTACAGTATAATTGATAACTCTTGTAAAAGAGTTATTATAGGTCCTTTTAATGATAAAAGCCCTGTTGTTGTATGTTCCGTCACTGCTTGTCCTTGTCTTGCTTGGTTTTCTGTTTTGCGGTGTTTGTGTGAAGGATTGAGTCCATGAAATAAAGGGTTTTTAGTTGTTTTTAGCCGCTATTTATATAATTATAGACGTCAAGCGTGAAGAACGGCAATAAGACGAGGCCGAGCTCGTGAGCGAGCTCGACTTCATGTAAGAGGAAGGACCGAACGAGTAATACTAAAAATGCGGGACCGAGTCGGCTACTAAGACGTAAATCAACGCCCGAAAAGTGACGCCGAGCTCAAAATCGACGAGCCAGAAGGGAACCAAACCCGGGAGAAAAGAGAGTAGGCCGAGATCGCATCCTTCCGAGCTCAAAGATTGAAAAGTTCACAAGTATGAAGACGACCGAGGTCGGGCTCGAAGCGAAGAGCACGAGCTCGAAGCGAAGAGCGAGCCTCAAGCCGGGTGTTCGAACCCTCAAGAAGATCGAAAGCAAGCCGAGCTCAGAATGCAATGAGCTCATAACGAAGTCCACCGCAAGCATGGATGAGCTCGTTCGAGAGTAAGGTCGGACTCACGGGCAAAGTAAAGCCCGTAAAGCGCAGCCGAGCTCGGCAAAGAGAACCCCCGCCGCCACGGAAGGAAGTCAAGTAGCATGGAAAGTCCGGGTTAATCAAGAAGAAATCACGGGACCACGCCACGCAAGCGGCTGCAGAGTTTAAAGAGACACGCGCCTCGCATCCGCGTAGCTAATCAAAAAGAAAAAGGATCAGGAACGGCGCGCTACCGGTGCACACTGCATCTCAAAAGCGCAGGAGGTTGTTATTGTTTGAGTGGCAACAATCAAAGAGAGGACTCGATATCGACATTTTGGGAGTTACAGAGGATAGAGAACATCCGGAGTAAGGAAGAAGGTGCGACTTGGAGAGGAAGTCATCGAAGAGACGACGATCCAAGAGCTTGCATACGATTCGATAACTAATTTCTTTATCTTTTCTTAAACCTTGTTAATCATATGGCTCGTTGCTTATTTCAATGTTGTTAAACAACCGCTATGAGCTAAACCTTTATGATTTGATTTTTGAGGAAACCCATGCTCAAGTGATTTCAGCGCAGCTTCACGCTTGTCTTGCTAAATCACCATTGCTTTATCAATGCTTTTATCTCACTTGTGATTGATCACCATTAGTCGATCGTAGTTCTATAATTGCCGGAAGTTGTTATAGAATGGAAAACAATAGAGAGTGTGAAGAACATGATTTTAATGTTATGTGTGTGAATAGCATAGAATATGCATTTACCTTGCGTGGCAAATATGAATGGATTAGTAATGATATTCTAAGAGTAGCTCGATATAGAATATACGGACCGGATCTATAGAATATAATCTTAGATTTGGGAAAATACTAAGAATCAAAGAAGTTCATGTCATAGTGATAATGCAAGATAATGTTGTAGCAATATTTAGAAAAGAGCATGGTGGAATCGAAAATCAAGTATGTTTTCTTCCTTGATAACGGTAATCTCTCCTCGTTTCATACATCGCCCACTTCGCCGCGTCAAGTCATTTTAATTTCGGGTCACCGGTGTTATATTCTAGTTCGTATCACTGCTCATCTCCCTTATTTTACAAAATTACAATCTACGTGATTTAAAAGTGCATTCCTCGTGGATTCGATCTCTAATACTTCCGTATTACTTGTTGATTACGCACTCATGATAGTATATTCACATCAAAAGAAATATTCGACAACAAGTTTTGGCGCGCCGTCGGGAACCACCAATTATAAATTACGAGATTGAAATTTTTGTTTCGTAATACGTGACCACCGTCATTACCTTTGTGTGAACAGGGTTCAGGATTGTGGTTTTGCGCGCGCAAAAGCGCAAGTGACCCACCGCTAGATCCAGACATTGAACGCACCTTTCGAGAGAAAGGCGCCAAGAACCAGTTCGCTAACGCAAGCCGTGACGGCCAGCAGAGAAGAGGCACACAATGGCGAAATGCCATTGTCATCGCCGATGATCGGGAAAGGTATACGTGATCACGCTAACCCCGCATTTAACGAGCCGAACCGGAATTATAAGACCCAAGGTGCAAGCTAACCGCCTCGAATCGGGTTGGCCATGTTTCGTATGTCCAAACAAGGGGCAATTTAGTGGTCAAGCCACCGAGGATCCACATCTCCACCTTCGATCATTTCGAGGTCGACGACCATTTAAGCTACCGGTGTTCCATTCAAGCTACCGAGACTTTGTTATTCCCTTTTTCGCCACGAGATCGTAAAAGCATGGTCGAACGGTCTTCCATCAAATTCCATCACCCATGGAACGAGCTCATGAAAATTTTTGATGAAGTACTTCCTACCACCAAGAATGTAAGATTCGAATGACATCATGTCATTTCAGCAGTAATGACGAAGAGTCTGCAGTAAGCTTGGGAGCGATATAAGGAAATGCTACTGAAATGTCCTCATCATCGCATTCCGCATCGCATTCAATCAAGACCTTCTACAATGGTCTCAATGCGCCAACACGCTTTGGTGCTTGATGCCTCCGCAAATGGAGCTATTCTTTCAAGTCATACAACGGGCATACGAGATCTCGAAAGGATCGCAGAGCAACAATTGCCAATGGTCAAATTCTCGCGCCAATAGGAAAGAAATCGGTCACTGTGTGTTGGAGGTTGATGCCCGACGGCATTAACGCCTGTAGCATCCATGAGTAACATGTTAAAAGGGTTGCAGTACCTAATCCACAAAAAATTAATTTAGTAGTCCAAAGGGTCGCACCTACCATGCAAGTAAACGAGGGTCGTATGATATTGTGGGAAGGGCATACCTTCGAGTCGCTCGTCAAACCCAAACCGATCCGTTATCCGGGAAATCGAATGGATGAGGAACAACCCTTATTCACAAACGCATAATCCGGGTATGCATAACATCATAATTCTCATGGGGAGGCCAAGGGTCCGGATCAAACAAAGGTGGAAATTTTGAGAAACCACATATCCACAAATTACCAACCAAAGCAAAGAACAAGCCGCCCCACGCCCCAAGACTATCGAAACCTTGATGAAGGAATACATGGCTAAACAGATGTCAGAATATTGTGGGCAATCACTTTCACGGAATTTGGAAGTCCAGATCGACAATTAGCCAATGAGATTAAAACCGACCTTGAAATTTGCAAGGACACGAAGAATCCACTTTAAAAGATAAAGAATGTGTCAACGTGTCATGTTACGAAATGGAAAGCGATGCGGGAACCGAGTCGCTGCATCGAGAAGAAAAGGCCGAGTCCTCAACAAGTAACAACCAGTGTCGCTACCACGGAAAATCCAAGCGCCTCAGAATGTCGAGAAAGCTCGCAGAAGAACTGCTACTAAACCTTACGGACGGTGGTGTATCGTCCACCACCTCCTTTCCGTAAAGGTTGAAGAATAAGAAGGTGATACCCAGCCAAGATTCCTTGATGTTCAAGCAATTACATATCAACATCCTTTCGTAGAGGCGTTGAACAAATGCCGAACTATGTGAAGTTCTCAAGGACATCCCGACCAAGAAGAGACGGTTATGAGTTTGAAACGGTGGCAATCGATCGAAAGTAGTAGTACGATGCTAAAGAGCAAGCCCTCCAAGTTGAAAGATCCGTGAGCTTTACAATTCCATGCTCGATTGAGGACGCGACGCCGGTCGCAAGATGTGACCCTGAGCAAGCATAAATTTGATGCCGCCTCAATATTTAAAAGCTCGGATAGAGAAGCGAGGCCCACAACGGTGACCTTGCAATTGGCGGATCGATCTATGGCTCATCCCAAGGAAAATCGAGGATGTATTAGTAAAAGTGGACACATTCATCTTTCCCAGACTTCATTATCTTGGATTATGAAGCGTATCACGAGGTGCCAATCATTTTGGGACGTCTGCTTCGCAACCGGAAGAACTCTAATTGATGTTTAGTAGGCGAGCTCACCATGAGGGTAAATGATCGGAAGGTTACCTTCAATGTTTTCAATGCTACGAAGTATCCTGACGGCGGAGAAATGCTCGTAATCCGAGTCATGGAGCAGTCGTCGCGATAACATGTGATCGCACCGCAGCTCGGAGTTAATGACGGTTTGCGCCGAACTCGTAGAGTGGAGAAAGGCGAGGAGTTGTGTCAAGATCTCTCCAAAGAAAATGTCCAGCTTCACTCGCCCGGCCGATTCTCGAGTCGCTGGGCTCGCCGATAGGGTAACTCAGCACCCAAACCATCAATCGACGAACCTCCAGCAGTTAATCCTAAAGACTTTGCCGAACCATCTCAAATATGATATATGGGCGAGGAGGAAACCTCCCCGTAATTATCTCCGCTATTCTCAAGCCCGATCGAAGAAGCCTCATGTGTATTGCAAAATACAAGCGAGCTATTCGATAGTCAATTGTCGATATATGCGGATTAGCCCGTCTCTCGCATGCATAAAATATTGTCGAAGATTGCCACAAGACTTCCATAGAGCATCGCCGACGCCTCAATCCAAATGACGAAAGAGGTACTAAAGAAAGAAGTTATCAAATGGTCGGATGTCGAATCATATATCCACTTCGGATAGCTCGTGGGCGAGCCTGGGCCAGGTGTTCCTAAAAGGTATGAGTCACGGTGGTTTCAAACGATCGACAGAACCGATCCCAACGCTGGTGATAACAGGATGGCGGTGTCCGTGGTCGACTACGTAAAGCTAAACACAAAGAACTGTGAAGGATCATTTCCTCACCATTCATGGATCGATGTCGGATAAACTAGCCGGTAAGGAGTTCTTCGCCTCGATGGTTATTCTCGTTATCACCAAATTGTCATTGCGCCCAATGATCAACACAAAAACACCTTCACTTGTCCTTATGGCACTTTCGTGATTTACGAAGAACGCCTTTTGGCTCAGAATGCTCCTCCGAACATTACAGTCATTGCATGATGGCCATATTCTCTGATATGGTGGAGAAATCAAGAGAAATCTTCATGGATGACTTCTCCGCTCTCGGAGACACCTGCGGATATGCCCAAGTAATTGGAGAATGTTCGAGTTGCATGGGCAACCCACTTGGTTTTAAATCGAAAAGTGCCACTCATGGCGCAAGAGGCATCGCTTTAGGTCACCACATATCCAAAGAAGGGATCAAGTGGACAAAGCAAAGATCAAGTAATAGACAAACTTCCACCTCCCACCATGTGAAAAGGCGCTAAGCTTGGGACATGCAGTTTCTACGTAAGGTTTATAAAGGATTTTCAAAGATAGCTAAGCCCCTATGTGCCTTGTTGGAGCAAAATCGCCTCGACTTCACCCCGAGTGTTTTAAGGCATTCAAGTCTTGAAACGAGCTCTTGTAACAGCTCCAAAGAATTGTCAATAATTGACATCGATTGAGGTGATGTACGTACGTAAGTGATTTTTCAGAGGGGCCATGGCGGGCCAACGCAGTGGAGTAAGATATTCCACCGATCTACTATGCAAGTAAGACCGTGGAAGCCTGATAAATTATACCACGACAAAAAGGAGTCTGCATTGTAGTTTTTGCCCGTGAAAGTTCCGAGCCCACCAGAGGAACAAAAGTGATAATCTACACGCATCATGCAAATTTATCGTGTATCTTGTCACAAGAAAGATGCGGGCCACCGTTAATTCGTGGATATTGCCCCGCAAGAATTTGATCCGGAATAAGAGATGAAAGGAAACAAAAATCAAGTGGCGGATCATTTGTCTCGATTACCAGATCGAAGGAGAATCAACTCAAGCCCGTGATTCGTGACATGTTCCCGCATGAGCAACTAACGAGCATGCATCATGCCAGACGCCATGGTATGCAGATTTTGTTAATTTTCCGGTATGTGGAATGTTACACCCGAGTTCTCGCCCCATCAAAAGAAAGATTCTTTGCCGAGGTCAAACATTACTCGACGCAGCCTTCTTATATAAGTCAGGTCGACGGATTAATGAGGCGCCGGTTCCATGAAGAAGCTGGAATCAATTCGAAGGATGCCATGCCACTCCATATGGTGGTCATTTTATGGGCAAAGGACGGCATACTAAGGTGCTTCACCAGTTATTTTGGCCGACCTTGTTTAAGGACGCACATGCTTTTGTGCAAAGACGGATCGATGCCAATAGTTGGAAACATATCCTCTCAAATGAGATGCCAATGAATTTCATTCGAAATCGAACTCTTCACGTATGGGGCCTCGACTTCATGGGTCCTTTTCCACCCTCATTCGGAAACCTTTACATATTGGCGCGGTTGATTACGTGTCCAAATGGGTGGAAGTCAGCAAGTACCATTTAATGATGCAAAGTGGTGATCAAGTTCTGCAAAGAACATTTTCACACGGCTTGGTACCTCATGCGATCATTAGTGACGAGGGCACACACTTTGTCAACAAGGCAAGAAGTTCAGATTAGCGAAATACAATGTTCGCCATAAGATCGCCACAACATACCATCCGCAGACTAATGGCTGCGGGAGCTTTCCAACAAAGAGATTAAGGGTATACTAGAAAAGCGTGGTGAATCCGGGCAAGGATTGGTCCACGCGACCGGATGATGCAAGATGGGCCTGGGTAACAGCCTTTCAAAACACCATTAGGATGTCACCCTATCGCGGTATATGGAAAAGCCCGTCACCTCCCACCTGAGCCGGAGCACCGAGCCTATTGGGCAATTAAGAAACTAAACTTTGATCATCCAAACCGGAGAAGCTCGACCGCTGTAGCTAAGCTGAGATGGATGAATTCCGCTGGTTCGCCTATGAAAATGCTAAGTTGTACAAAGAGAGAACTAAAAGATGGCATGATAACAACATCTTGCGCCGGAGTTCTTACCTGGTCATAGGGTGTTACTGCTCAACCTGTGTCGAGGTTATTCCCCTGGAAACTAAAATCAAGATGGTCTCGACCTTTACAATTCTTCATGTAGCAACCCATGGTGCTATAACACTTCAAGAAGGGAAGTCGTCGTGAATTCCGTGTCAACGGCAACACACAAGATTATTGTGGGGCGAGGTCGATCGCGGAAGACCTACCACTTGAAAGATGCTCGACTCGGTACCATGGGTCGCTATGGTGATCGTGCTCATGCACTTGATTGTACATATTTGTTTATTCCTTCCTTCCTTGTTTGTTTTGGGTTTTAAATAAATTGCTATAACATGATTATAAGAAACCAGTTGTTTTCGTAAATTGATATGCCGATTTGATCGCAGCGGCATGCGAAGATATTCCGGCACCGCGTTTATATGTGCTCCTAAAAGAGGATTTGCAATGTAGATAAAAGGGGAAATTTTAGGAATAGTGGTCCGAAGGGCGGAATTAATTCTTCGCTATTTCAAGTTAAAAGCCGCTCCATATTCTTCGCTTATATCCCACAACCACTCAACTTCCTTTGCTCTTCCTTTGCTGCAACATTGCTCTTACTACCCACGCCCCGCCTCCCAAAATCCTCATATGATCTCATCCGCTATTTCTCTCTCCGTAAATTTTCGCAACCATGGTCAATCAAGCAGTAGCCGAAGTTTGTGAAGGTCCCAAATAATGATCCGAACACGCCTCATCATATCGGACGAGGAATTATCACCAGCAGCTTCCTCAATCGTCACCGCTTATTTTGCTTCCTCAATCTTCACGGACATCGCGACCGCCTCATCAAAAGGAAAGTTAGCTGAGGGAGAGGGAAAACTAAGGTTGCAGAAGAATCGAACTCGGGTCGCTTCACTAAGAAAGCAAGAGTTATTACACCCCAAACTTAGAAAAAACTCGCGACGAAACTTAGGAATGTTCTCAATAGATTGACCGCCTTAGATTTGGAGTGTGATCTCACCGACGCCGATCCATTAAGGCGCCAAGATTAAAATTGAAGCCCATGCGTGGCTCCATTTCATTAAGAGCCGATCCCGCCCACTACCCATGACTCTTCAAGATTCGGAGAACGGACGCCGCCTCGCAGGCATTTTCACGGGAGATCGTTAATGTAAGCGCTTAATTTGGTGAGTGAGGCGTGTAGAAGAAGAATGGAAGGTTATTTTTCCTTCCCCGATATCCCAACTATGCATAAGAGCCGAGTCCCCTATGATGACAATGAAGACCGCCCAACCGAGAAAGCTTTCAGACATCAAGGCCCCGACGCATCGTCATGTTCGTGGCCCCGACGACTTCTCAATGCCCACAAAGATCTCGCCGCCCCCGCCGAGCCATCTGCCCAAAGAGCCTACTCATCCAACAATGACAGATATGTCGAAAATGTCTATCTGCGCAAGTCAACATCCTTATGCGCGCTCACCGCTTATAAGATGACATCAAACGATTCTCGTGTACCGCCAATAGGACCGCGCATTAGTGATTTCGATCGCACATCTTCGGATGACTGCCTTCCTGATTTCAAAATGGTTGTTCACCCACGGCCAAACCCGCACCTTGATGAGGATTTTAAGGCGCACTAAGAGAAGCAGTGTTCTGCATACCCACCGCAAAGAAGTCGGGTCCCAGTGGAGCTCGGTCAAACGAGCCCGCATTTGCCGCCGATGAGGAAGTCCTTCACGCGACAACTCTCACCGCTTCGCATCTCCCCGCCTGGGTCATCCCGATGCATAAGCTAGGGCGATCTCTCAACTCAATCCTTGGTTTTGTTTTTGTTCTCGTTGTTTTTTATCTTTGTTTGTTTGTTGTTCAGTTTTGGCCCTTGTTGAGGCTGCTGTGATGTTTTTAATGACAAAAGGGTGATGCCAGTTGGCAAAGGAACCGCTTATCGATGATGTTTTTCTTATTTTGTTTTGAAAAGGAAATCGCCTTCGACTCGCTGTTTATCTAAGTTTGATCCTTATTCGAGTAAGGGAGTACTCGATGGTTCGGGTATTTGCATATTAGCTTTATAAGAGTTAACCATTGCATAAGTAATCCTCAGCCGACCTACATTCTTGCACGAAAGTGCTCATCTTCCATTTTGGTTGGAAGTTCCTAACGAATTTACATGAGTATGTTATCACGGATAGGACGAGGCCATCTTTTCAATCGCTTGTGCCTTCTTAGCCTACACCAGATATCATGATTTCCTAGAGTCCCCTTTGAGCTACGCACTTTTTTTTGAACAGTCCATATAAAATTCCCCTGCACTTCTCTCATATATGTATCCATGATTCCCTCGACCCAAGTAATTACTTAGAGTTCACTTATCACCCAGATTCTACAAAGTGATCAATCTCCCAATTTTGTTATAATGTTCCAACATTGGGGACAATGTCGAGTTTTAAGTTTGGGGTCGAGAGGTAACCTCTTAAGGATAAGTGGACAATATAATAATAGCTTTGTTCTACGCTAAAAACGCCCCTAGCCTATGTTTCTTGTTCTACGAAAAAAAAAAAAGAAAAAAGGAAAGAGGCCGAATTTTGTTTATGAAGCGTGAAAATGAATTAACCAAGAAAAGGGAACAATCTCATAGGAAAGAAGAAGGAAGTTATAAAGCGTGTTGAAAAGAGAAAGAGCAGGATGCTCTTGTGTTTACGAGCTACATTATCCCAATAATCCTACCACACCCGAGCCCAACGTTATAAGCTTTATAAAGACCTACCGATTCATTATTGATATCACTCATGTTGCAAAGAGGGGATGACTAAATTGAATTTGTGAGACTGGGTGCACTTGATAATCAAGATATGGTCATATTAAGGAGAATCAAGCAATGGGAAGATTCAAGTAAATGCTAATGCGCTTACCAATTGTTAATAATTGTAGTGTGATACCTTACAAAATGAGGTGAGTAATTAGATTTACAACGGAAGGAATGAATGATTCTTTGTTTTAAAAATTTTTAATGAAAGCAAGATTCTTAGTTGATTGCTATCACTCGGCCGTTGTTACGAGCATCCGCTTGTGTTCGTTTGTTTTATTCTTGTAGAGCATCACCGAGGACCAGTAATGAACTAAGTTTGGGGTGTGATAACTCTGTAAAAGAGTTATTATAGGTCCTTTTAATGATAAAAGCCTCGGTTGTTGTATGTCTCGCTCACCGCTTGTCCTCTGTTTCGCTTTGTGTTTCTCTTGGTTTGCGTGTGTTTGTGAAGGATCGAGTCCGATGAAAATAAAGGGTTTTAGTTGCTTTGAGCCGCTATTTATATAATTA